>PVIJ01008162.1:0-76434 GCA_004024925.1 Scalopus aquaticus
AAGCGCTGCGCTGTGGAGCTGTAGGCAGCGACGATGCGAGTTCGACACCCGGCCGGGGAGAATCCCACATGGTTCGGCAGACCTCTCCTGCCTCGCCCGCTGCTCCCCTCAGCAGTGTATTTCTGATCTGCCTGTTCTGCTCCCCGCTCTGTCTCTGGTGAACCCTCTCGCCGCCCCACGCCTATGGCCTGTACCCCAGCTTGTATGTATAAATAAATAAATCTTTTTTAAAAAATGAATTTTAATTTAAATGCTGTATGTGTCTAGTGCTACCATATAGGCAGTGCAGTTCTGGAGAGAGGGAGGGGCTGGGGGGCCTAACATCTCTTTGACCTGGCCTAGTGGCCCTGGTATCTCAGGAAAGCATTCTGTCCATTCTTTGAAGATACACAGGCCTGTTCTCTCCAGCTGCCTGCTCTGCCTTCTTCCAGAATAATAACTGGGAGCATTGTTAAGTACCTACAATGTGTCAGACAAATGCAACTGCAACTCAGATGCAGTGAGTGACCTTGAGGCTTATGCCAGCTTTCAAAAGAAGCTCAGGTTCCAAGACAGCTTGGAAAGGAACACAGTAGGCTTTTTCTGAAACCTCCTAAGGACGCACAAAAGGGAAAATACGTCGACAAAACACAAAAGGACTTCTTATCTCCCCCAGCTAAGCCCCACTCCTCAGCTGCTCTGCCTCTCTCCTCGCCACCCCCAGACCCTCCTCACCCACCCTATGCCCAGGAAGGGTTCGCTGGTCTCTTTCTCCTCCTTAGCCTTTCATCCTTTCTTACTGAAAGAGAAGGTTTTGCCCTGCCTCATACCTCACCTGAAATAGCATCCTATTTCAGTCTTCCTCTCTGGCAGGGAGAGAAGACAAAAATGGCAAATATTTACCCTGCAACGTTTGACTTTTATCTGTTTTACACAAGTTCACTGTGATCATCCCCAGTTTACAGATGAGGAAACTAAGGCACAAAACAGTTTAGGGCACACCGTGAGTGAGTGGAGAAATCACAATGCAACCCCAGAGCTATGAGAATCCTAAGACAATGAGGCATGTTTCCAGACTTTTCCAGCCTTTCCCCGATTTGCCCATCTCGGGTGCCATCCATCCCCACTCCGGCCATACACCCACGGCTAATGGTAAACTAGCAGAGTCATCGCGTTAACTCAGTATGCTAGTGACAAGTTCCTGGTGACCCTGCCCCCAGGAAATTGTCCATTTTAACCAGAAGACAAAAGCTTGGCCCTAAGCTGTGACTCAGTGAGGATCTCAAATCCCAATTTCTCAACCTGGACTTCAAGGCACACCAGGGCCTCCTGACCCGCCAGTCTGGGTCTAACAAGGCCAACCTGCTCTCCAGCTCATCTGGACAAGGCTGTCTGTCTGACCCACAGGTCAGGCTGCCTCACTGCTGAGCAGCCTACTACCCCATTCTTTTGAAAACAGCACAGTTCAATGGTGTTGAGTATATTCACATGTTGTACAACCGTTACCACCAACCATCTCTAGAAGTTTCTCCTCTTCCCCAATGGAAACTTTGTCCCATTAGATAGTAACTCTCTATTCCCTCCACTCCCCTGCCCCTGACAACCAAATGTTCTACTTTCTATGAATTTGACTTCTCTAGGAGCCTCTTGTAAATGGAATCACATAGCATTTGTCCTCTTGTTTCTGACTATGTCAATTAGCACAATGTCCTCCAAGCTCATTCATGTTGTCACCATGTCAGAATTTCATTCTAAGGCTGACTAGTATTCTATTGCATATATAGAGCATATTGTGTTTTTCTATTCACCCTCAATAGACACGTCAGCTGCTCCCACCTTTTGGCTATTATGAATAATGTGGCTATGAACATTGGTGTGCAAGTATCTATTTGAGTCCTTGCTTTCATCTCTTTGGGGTCTATACCCAGAGGTGGAAGTGTTGGGTCACACGATAATTCTATGTTAGATTTTTTTTTTAAGATTTATTTTTATTTATATATTCACACAAGAACTGGTGTGTAGGCCAGAGTTGCAGGGGGTGAGAGGACTCACCAGAGACAGAGTGGGGAGCAGAACAGGTGGACCTACCAAAATCCACTGCTGAGGGGAGCAGCGGGCCAGACAGGAGAGATCTGCTGCACCATGTGGGTCAGCTCTTTGGCCTGGGATCGAACTCATGTCACAATGGCTGGTGATAGCTTGATAACGCTAAGACTTTAACTCCTGCACCACCAGGGAGGCCCTATGCTAGATTTTTTGAGGAATTGCCACACTGCTTTCCATGGTTGTTCCTCTGATAGCTTCTACAATAGTCAGCATATTGACCATTACACTTTAAAATGTAGATCTAACCTTACTGCTTTCAACCCAAGGACTACAGATCAATCTGAAGAAAACTCAGTGGTGGTGTCCCAGGGGGTCAGTTTTGACTTGACCTATTCCATATTTATATTAGAAATTCCAATAAAAGCTGTAGGTCTGCTAATCAAATAAAGAGACGTGATGAGAAGTCTGGGTTACACAGAATGAGGATGCTGAAATTTCTGAAAGCCAGGAGTGATGGAGGCAGAAGTGATGGAGCTATAAAAATCAGCTTCTTCTCATTGAGTACCTCAGAAGACCAAGCACTGTGCCAAGTTCAGTTCCTTTATATATCATTTAATTGTCACACCTCCATGAGATCAGAAATATTGACTCACTTCACAGAGGAGGACACTGCGACTCAGAGCGAAGTAACTTACCTAGCCTGAGCTTCCAGTCGAAGTAATCTGACCGCAAAAGTCATACTCTTTTCACCACATTGTGCCATCGCTGCTCTGTAACAACAACAAAAACACCAGAGGGATAAATGGCCGTGATACAGTTCACATTGAAATTGGGGGAGACCTGGCTTGTCAGCATCGGTGACATCAAGGTCTTGGAATTTTTGCTAAGCTTAAAAGTCAATGATATACTTTCTAATAAAGTTCACATAAGCCTGGGCTCCTTTAGAAGGAGGACAGCGGCCAAGTCAAAGGAGCTAGCTGTCCTACTATACACACACCCATCAGCGACATCGAGGGGCTATGATTAGTTCCAGTTGTCAGGCTTTTTTTTTTTTTTTTTAAGATTTATTTTTATTGGGGCCTTCCTGGTGGCACAAGGGGTTAAGTCTCAGCACTATGAAGCTATCAGCAGCCACTGCAGCACAAGTTCGATCCCCAGCCAGGGAGCTTCCTACATGGTGAAGCAGACCTCTCCTGCCTCACCCACTGCTCCCCTCAGCAGCGTATTTCAGTAGAGCTGCCTGTTCTGCTCCCCACTCTGTCTTTGGTGAAACTTCTCACTCTCCACACCTCTGGCCTACACCCCAACTCTGTATGCATAAATAAATAAAAATAAATCTTTTTTTAAAAAGTAATTTTCTTGGGCCTCTCCGGTGGCGCAGCGGTTAAGCGCTGCGCTGTGGAGCTGTCAGCAGCGGCGACGAGAGTTCGACGCCCGGCCGGGGAGAATCCCACATGGCACGGCAGACCTCTCCTGCCTTGCCCGCTGCTCCCCTCAGCAGTGTATTTCTGATCTGCCTGTTCTGCTACCCGCTCTGTCTCTGGTGAGCCCTTTCGCCACCCCACGCCTCTGGCCTGTACCCCAGCTTGTATGTATAAATAAAAAATAAATCTTTAAAAAAAAAAAAAGATAAAAAGTAATTTTCTTAAGGTAGCATTGACGTACCATAAATGGCACACGTTAAAATACATGCTTTGAGGGCCTTGCTGGTGGCGCAGCGGTTGAGTGCTGCGCTGTGAAGCTGTTGGCAGCGCGCAATGAGAGTTCGATGCCCAGCCAGGGGAGAATCCACATGGTGCGGCAGACCTCTCCTGCCTCACCCGCTGCTCCTCTCAGCAGTATATTTCTGATCTGCCTGTTCTGCTCCCCACTCTGTCTCTGGTGAACCCTCTCGCCGCCCCACACCTTTGGCCTGTACCCCAGCTTATACATATAAATAAATAAATCTTTAAAAAAAAATACATGCTTTGATATAGATGCCTCTGAAAGCACCACCAGGGTTAAGTGAACAAAACCACGTCCCTACAAAGTCTCCTTATGCCATTTGCAATGTTTCTGCTCCTCCCATCTCCACTTCCCCAAGCAGCCACTAAAGGTCTTTCTGTCACTATTGATCAGTTTGCATTTTTTAGAATTTTTTATAAATGAAACCGTCCAGCTCTGATTTTTGTTTATTTTCATCTTTGTGGTTGTTGTTGGCTTCTTTTACTCAGTATTATTTGAGACTCATCAATGTTGTTAAGCATATCCTGTGTTTTGTTTGTTTTACTGAGAAGTATTCCATTGCGTGGATACACCTGTTTGTTTATCCATTCATGCCTGATGGATATTCCAGTTGTTTTCAGATCTTGGCTATTCTAAATAAAGCTGCTACAAACATTTGCCTTTGAATGGACATAAGCTTTCCCTTATCTTGGGTAAATAACTTGAAGTTAAATGGCTAGGTCACATGAAAGATACATGTTTAGCTTTTCAAGAACCTGTCAACTATCTTTCAAAGTACCTGCATAATTTCACCTTCTTCCCAGCAGTTGAGAGATGACCCATATCCCCACCTGCACATGGTTTGGTCAATCTTTTAACTTTAGTTAATAACTAGTTAGAGTGCAGTGGTCAGACATCATTTTTTTTTTGAAAGATTTATTTATTTATGCATACAAGAGCTGGGGTGTAGGCCAGAGTTGTGTGTGGGAGAGAGGTTTGTGAGAGGATTCACCAGAGATAGAGTGGCGAGCAGAACAGGCAGATCAACTGAAATACACTGCTGAGGGGAGCAGCAGGCGAGGCAGAGAGGTCTGCTGTGCCCTGTGGGAAGCTCCCTGGCTGGGGATAGCTTCATAATGCTGAGATTTAACCCAGTGCGCCACCAGGGAGGCCTATCAGCAGTAGAATTTGGAGGATTCTCCTCACAGAGACAGTCAATTGGATCATTCACATGGGTGGAGTATGTACCGTGCGCTGTGGTGGAAAGGCGTGAGGGAGTAGAAGCAAATGGCATGCCTTTGCCTCACTAGCAGCATGTGATTAGGGTTCCGGTAAAAGTCCAGTTAGGGTGATCGGAGGGAGAGGAGGCGACTTCGCACCTGGGCCTCAGAAGTGTGGATGTTAGCAGAGAAATCCCACGTAGGAGGGGCAGTTTGGAATAAATGACTTTCCAGTTTCTAAGATCAAATTGTATCCTAAAATAAACAAAAACCTAAAAGTCACCAGTGTGGTCCTGGCAATATAAATGGAGTGTAGTACTATTCAGCTTAAGTACAATTAGGGATGTTCTTTCCACACTGATAGAGGGTGACCCCTAAGACACATCAAGTGTGAAAACAGGGTACTATATGTGGTGGGCAATCACTTGAGTTCTTTTAAAGGGATCTGGTGTGTGAAAAACACACATACACACACACACTTTCATTTGCATATCTCATCTCTCTAGCCTTGCAACTCTGGTTACCTTTAAGAGGGGAAATGGCTGGGAGACAGGTGTGAATAAGAAACCGTGTCTCACATCTTTGTGCACCCTCAGAATTTCAACTGTGTAAGTGGACTGCTTACTAAAAACGAAATTAAAATAAAACCTAAAGTATTAGAGTAGTTGCCTCTTTCAGCATGTTTTCCTAGAGGGCGACCCTTGGTGTTTCCTGTGTCCACCTCCCTGCACTGAGTCAGGCCGGTGGGTGTGTCTTCCTCTCACAGCCTTCCAGGGAACTTTTATTTCCTTCCTTCCTACCTCCCCAAGGCATGCACCATCTAGGCAGATATTGCCAAGATAGTAACCTTCATAGGGCTCAATTTGGTGACTTGTAAAAATTCAGATTCAGATTCTATAGCCTCAGGGGATGCTAAGTTTCTGCATTTTTAACCAGCTCGCAGGTGAAGCCACTACTGTTACTAAGGACCACTCTGGGAGCCTCCCTGGTGGCGCAAGGGGTTAAGTCTCAGCACTGTGCAGCTATCAGCAGTCACTGCAGCACGATTTCAATGCCTGGCCAGGGAGATTCCCACATGGCGCAGCAGACCTCTCCTGTCTCACCCGCTGCTCCCCTCAGCAGTGTACTTCAGAAGATCCACCTGTTCTGCTCCCCACTCTGTCTCTGGTGAATCCTCTCACCACCACCCCACACATCTCTGGCTTACACCCCAGCTTGTATGCATAAATAAATCAATCTTAAAAAAATACAACTAAGGACCACTCCGAGCAGGGAGAGTCTAGAGTTCTATGCCGTCTTTATGAGACTCCTGAGTTAAGTACCAACCTGTCTTGAGAAGTTGCTGACTCCCCAGGAGAGGAAGGGATGTGATGGTGGAGATTCTGACAGAGAGAGGCATGTTCAGCCCTGGTCTGGTCTGAGCCTCTCACCACTGCCAACAGATAGGGGCCACTGACCATTGCTCTGGTTTCCGTTCCTTCTTACCATTGTTTGGGCTGGACACAAATAGACTCCCCCGTTCCTCCACTTAAGGGAGTCCCACACAACGGAGGGGACAAAATGACACCCCAGAGGGGGCTGGAAAGGAAGATGCATGGGTTTCTTGGCTTGCTGGCCAGGATTTCACCAGCCAGAGACATGCCTTTCCTATTTCTGATGGGCTAAGAATGGCCGTGGGCCACGCCTTCTCTGAAAATTCAGAAGCCAAACCAAACCTCCTGCAGAAAATGAAACCACACACATTTGGCACAGCCTTTCTCCCTGGGTGAAAAGCAGATGTCTTGGATCCAGGTGTGGCGGGACCACCTGCTGCAGCAGAAAGCTGCCAGCCCTCCAGCGGCAGTCTCCACCCTCGCCCTGGAAGGGAACTGACCTGCGAATCTGAAAGTCAAGCTGCTAAACACTCTCATCACCCCCCTTACCCCAGGGAACAGGGTAGTCTTCCAGGCCACACACATGGCTATCCCTGATGAGGCATTTCTCTATATGACAAAACTGAATAGGGCTCTTGGCCAACGCCAAAGAGAAGTGAGTGAAGTGTGGGTACTGGAGAGACTCTAAGAGGCATGTCACCTCTGGACTGACAGGCCCTGGGCCAGAGCAGGACACACCTCCTGCCCCGCCAGTGATCAGTGGAGAAGGGCTAGGAAAGGCGCCCCTCCCCCACATGGTCCCCACCCACTGATGACCATGCCTGGAATTGCACCAGGCACCTTCATTCCTTGGGGATGAGAAACTGCATCTCTTAAAATGCTCCCACCCACAGGAGAGGTAATATATTAAGCTGTTATCAGTCATCTACACCCGAATGTGAATTAGTTGATCAGTCCTGGAATGTTAACTTGGAAAGGGTTTAGTCCAACCTCTCTTTTTACAAGTGAGGAAAACTGAAGCCCAAAGCAGAGGGAACTACTCCAGGTACCAATTTGGTGGCCAAGTCATAGGCAGGGAGAGGCATAAGGGGTGGGTGGTAAACAGGAGACCAGGGCAGTGAAGAAAACCACAGCACAATCAAGGAGCAGGGGACATGGTCAAGCTTTCCTTTTATTTATAGACTCAGAGGTAGACCAAATTCCTCAGGGGTCCCCAGGAGAAAGCAGCAGGCAGAGCCAGAGCAGCTCCCCACTCCCCACTACTCTGAGCATAAAATGTCTTTGAAGTCTCTGGTCTTATCTTAAAATTCATTCAAATGCAACATTCCACTCCAAAATGTTTTCTGGTTTCCACATAAAAATAATAGTGAGATACCATTTTTTACTTACCAGATGAATGTTTGAGATTAACATTTGTGTTTCTGGGCCTCAGTGGCTGGGACTGAGTGAGGAAACTTCTCACTAAGTGCCTCTTTTATATCTTTTTGAATTTTGCACCAGCTGCAAATATTACCTAGTCAAAAAAGTAGTAAAAATTATTTTTTTATGTTTTTAAAGATTTATTTTATTTTTGCATACAAGCTGGGGTGCAGGCCAGAGGTGTGGGGCAGTGAGAGGGTTCACCACAGACAGAGTGGGGAGCAGAACAGTCAGATCCACTGAAATACACTGCTGAGGGGAGCAGCAGGTGAGGCAGGAGAGGTCTGCTGTGCCATGTGGGAATCTCCCCAGTCGGCCATCGAACTCACGCCTCAGGCCACTGACAGCTCCACAGCTCAGCGCTTAACCTGTTGTGCCACCAGGGAGGCCCAAAAGCAGTAAAATTTAAATTTTAAAATGTGGGTGGGGGCCTCTCTGGTGGCCTAGGGGTTAAGTCTCAGTGCTATCACCACCACAGCCTGAGTTTGATCCCCAGCCAGGGAACTTCCCACATATCGCAGCAGACCTCTCTTGCCTCGCCCGCTGCTCCCCTCAGCAGTGTACTTCGGTAGATCCACCTGATCTGCTCCCTACTCTGGCTCTGGCAAATCCTCTCACCTCCCACCTCTGGCTTACACCCTAGTTCTTGTATACATGCATAAAAAATAAAAATAAATCTTTAAAAAACAAATGTGGGTGGGTGGCTTGGGACATAGGGAAAAAGTCCCTCTCATTTCAACGGGGAAAGAACTCAAACAGAAACATCTGCATGTTGGACGAATCTCATATTCATCCAAATGTTAAGTACACACCTCTTCTCCCCACAAACCTGGAGCAGGAATCTGGCCCACACCTGGCATGTTCACTGCCACATTATTGGCCTTGACCCTGAAGAGATTGGCCTAAACGTCTACTCGACTTTAAAGGCCTTGCCGACTCTGAACAAAGATCAGGAGCTAGATTTCCTACTTTTTCCAGTCTGGCGATTTTCTCCCACTGCCTCCCCTTTCCAGTATACAGGAAAATAATGCCGGCTGCCATGCCACAGAGGAGACCACATTCCCCCACTCTCACGACCACTGATGCTATGCTCCTCTGGTCTAGCTGAGATGGGGACGCCAGGGCAGGTGAGCGCCAAGTGTCACACTCACTCTCCTGGAAAGAGAGAGGATACCAAGCAGAGTCCTCCCGGGACGCTCTGTGCCCGGCTGCCCCGGCCACTGCGCATGCTCCACGCGAGCCACCATTTATTAAGCAATCTGCGGGCGCTAAGCCACTGTGCTAGTCACCTGCCAGTGTTCCCTGCAGGTAGTGTCCACGGCCTGTGTGGAGGGCAGGAGGTGTCAGAAATGGGGGGTGTCGCTGAGGGAACCGAAAAAGAAATCAAGCCACTGTCCCTGCCCTCAAGAGGCTGACACTGTGTGTGAGGACATGGCAACAGCAATCCCGACATTTGTGAAACACGTCAGTTTTCAAAGCCCCTTCATTATCTTATTTAATCTGTTTGACAATCCTGCCAAATAATGTTCATGATCTCTGCTCTAGAAGGAAGAAACCTAAGTACTCCAAGTCACACGGGGCTGCCCCCAAGAGCCTCCAGCAACCAGGGCAGGGGCTGAAACCTGACCCCGGGTCTCATGACTCCCTCTGCTAAAGGGGATGACAGCCGGGCTCACTGGTTTCCAACCTGCTCCAACACGAGGACTCTTTTTTCCCTTCGGAAATTGTTGCAATCCTACAAATGAGAGGAGTAGTTATTTTGGGCTTTAGTCAACTAGGGAAATTCATAGTGGAATAAACGACCAGAGCTCCAGCCCGGTTGAAAAGGAGCAGAATGGTGATGCCCCAGACATTACTTAGACAGTCAGCAGGCAGGATTCAGAGAACAAACAGACCTGGAGACACTTATGATATCTCTGCAGCCCCAGGGCGGGGAACAGCTAGCTGAGACCATGCTGCCAAAGCAGCTCAGGGGACACATTCCAGAGTGCGTCTTCTCACCCGGAGTACAGGGGGGAAGAGCACTTCTGTCCAGTGGGATTGTTGGAAACATAATTGAAGGAATGGTTGGGAGAAGAGACTGGCCAAGGGAGACAGGTGTGGGGGAGATCTAAAGGGTATGTGAGTATAGAGGTGTTGCTTTGGGAAGAAAGGTTGACTCTGGATGCCCAAGAGCCATTTGAGCAGGTGGGGTAACTGGGGGGCCAGAGGTCGGGAGAATAGCGCGGAGGGGAGATAATGCAAGTCCAAATGCATTTTAATGGGGGTCAGACCTGGCATCAGATGTGTTTTGTAATTTGGATTTGGGGGCTTTTAGAAAAGCAATACAACGCCTGTACCATATATTTTGGAATGCCCCTAACAGGATGTGAACAGCACCCTGTATTCTAGTGCATTAATTTTTGTGCAACGAAGGTATGGATCAATTCGGTGGGAGGAAGGAAAGATTATAAGTGGCCTTTGCATTGATTCAGGACAGGTTTTGTTGACAACTGTGTCTTGTTTTCAGAGATTTTAGGCTTTGGGAGATATAGATAAGGGATTGTGGACTAAAAATTAGATAGGTGCCATTTTTGGCCGACTTGCTAGGTAGGTGCCTGGCGCTATTCTAAACTGATCTACGTGCATTATCTCACTTAATCTTATGTCAACACTATGAGACTATTATCCTCAATTAACAGGTGGGAAAATTGGGGCTCAGGGATGTTGAGTGATGTGCCTGATGCCATTCAGCTGGTCAATGGGGGGGATCCCAAATCCCTGTGCCTCCAAAGCCAGGGGTCTCTCCCCCACTTTTAGGAGAAGTCCATGTTATTAATCTCACAGTTCTGTTCAGGCCAAACACTCTTTGAAAAACAAAGAGAACTTAAGTCCAAGGCTGTGTTTGGGGGTTCTCACCTGTTATTGAGTGACCATTCCCACACCATACTGTCCCCCTGAGCACCCACATCCAAGCTGAACAGAACTGCAGCTCTCCAAACCCTGGCCTGTGTAGCAGGCCTGCATGCCTGGGGATAAGTTACCTGCCTTTCCAGAATTGCAGCCGTTTGGAACACGGATGTCAGAGCCGGGACACCTGGGCTCACATCCCAGCTCTGCAGTATGAATCCCGCATGACAATAAGCCTCTCAAGGGCTTCAGATTCCCCACTTGTAAATGAAAGTAATAATACCTCTTGCTTTGTTGTTGGCAAGAGGATTAAGCAAATGAGCACATTGTAAGTACCAAGAACAGAGTCATCTTAGAATAAGCCCTTGGGCCTCCCTAGTGGTGCAAGGGGTTAAGTCTCAGCACTATCAATCTATGGGCAGCTGCTGCAGCAGGAGTTCCATCCCCCACACCCCAGATCTTGTGTGCATAAATAAATAGGTGTTTTTTTTTAAGATTTATTTGTTTATGCATACAAGCTGGGTACAGGCCAGAGGTGTGGGGCGGTGAGAGGGTTCACCAGAGACAGAGTGGGGAACAGAACAGGTAGATCGACAGAAATACACTGCTGAGGGGAGCAGCGGGCGAGGCAGGAGAGGTCTGCCGCACCATGTGGGGGTCTCCCTGGTGGGGCTTCGAACTCTCGTCCGCCGCTACTGACAGATTCACAGCGCAGCACTTAACCGCTGCGTCACCAGGGAGGCCCCATAAATAAATAAATCTTTAAAAAAAAAAAGAAGAAGAAGAGGAAGCCCTTGATATTATTCCTTTGCCCCCACCACTTCTTTACCCTGACCAGTTGGCAATCAGGGCTCTTCTCCCACAGTTTTCCCACTTAGTAACCTACATATCTATTTCTTGCTACTAAACTGAGAACACTTTCAGGTTTGTTCTGTGATCATTTCTTTTTTTTTTTTTTAAAGATTTATTTTTTATTTATACATACAAGCTGGGGTACAGGCCAGAGGCGTGGGGCGGCGAGAGGGATCACCAGAGACAGAGCGGGTAGCAGAACAGGCAGATCAGAAATACACTGCTGAGGGGAGCAGTGGGAGAGGCAGGAGAGGTCTGCCGCACCATGTGGGATTCTCCCTGGCCGGGTGTCGAACTCGCGTCGCCGCTGCGACAGCTCCGCAGCGCAGCGCCCAACCGCTGCGCCACCGGGGAGGCCCCTGTTCTGTGATCATTTCTCTGTCCCCAGCACTCAGCACAGAGCCTGGCACCTCACAGACATTCATTAAATGCTGAAAGAAGGAATAAGTGAAGGAAGGAAGCAATGAAAGGAAAAGGTTCTATCTGCAAAAGCTTCTAACTACACTACAGAGAAGGTCTTCAAGGTTATGCCCCTCATCTTTAATAGGCACTTCATAAAATCCCACTCCCATGAAGCTGTGGCGGATAGGGTTTGCAAAATCACAGAAAGTTGCAATCCCAGTCCCCATGGAGCTGGCAGTCTCTCTGGGTGATGGGATGTGGCCATGTGAAAAATAACTGAGGACAAGGTTGTGGCACTTGTCAGCCAAGGGATAGTCAGTGCTGCTGCTGCTGGAAGTTCAGAGCTGGGAGAGGGCAGAACAATGTGGGATGAGTCACATGTGTGTGTCATCCTTACTCAAGGTAAAATAGGACTGTTGAGTAACGACAGGAACAATGTCACAAGGCAGGATGAGACAAGTGCCTGCCTCTGAGTGGTGGGCACAGACTTGGGTGCGGGGTTCAGAGAAAGGTGAGAAAGAGGAAGAAGACTTTGTTGGTGGTCAGGGTCGGCAGGCTCTGAGTCCAGAGACGAGGTTCTCCAGAGTACATGCTGGTTTGTCGCCTTGTGGGGCAGCAAGGTTGGAAGCGTCACAAGAGGAAGAAAGAAACAACTCAAGTCAAGAGTCCAAGTAGTGAGAGATAGAGAAAAGGTCACCTAGAGGGGGCCACTCTCTGGAGATGCAGCCTCAAGGCTCACTTCTCTGGAGATATGACCAACCCTCTTCAACAGCAGTGCAAACTGGATCCCAAGAGCACCTTTTCTGTTGCTCTAAAGACCAGATGTCTCCTCCAACCTCCTCCATCTGGATGCCTCCTTCCTCAGTTCTCTCTTCCAAGCAAACTCTCCTAGGGGCACATCTGATTGGTGGAACCTAGGTCATATGCTTAACCTTTAGCTTCAAGGGAGTCTAGGGAAATAAAATTCTGGTCTTTACTTTGAAGAACTGGAACTTTGGATATGGGAAAACCCCACAAATACGGGAAAGTTGGCCAAAAGATACTGGCATGGTAAAATGTCCCCTACACTCTGCATTTTTTCCCCTTCTCACTTTTAAATATGGACCAATGTAGACATTCTCTGACTCTCTGTGCCTGGTACAAATAGGCAGTCAACACATGAGGAGGACAGGAGAAAGACGAGCGGTTGTACATAAATGGTCTGCCTTCCTAAGCCAGACTGAATGAAGACTTGATGCTGGCATCCATAAAACTCAGAGGCCTCCAATGGATTATGAAGGAAGGAGACCCCCTTTCCCAGCATGGAAACATAACGCAATCCTCCCACTCCCCCAAGAAACACATGTTCAGGCCTCCCTGATGGAGCAAAGGGTTAAGTCGCAGCACTATGAAGCTATCCGCAGCCACTGAAGCACAAGTTCGATCCCTGGTCGGGGAGCTTCCCACATGGCTCGGCAGACCTCTCCTGCCTTGCCCACTGCTCCCCTCAGCAGTGTATTTCAGTAGATCAGCCTGTTCTGCTCCCCGCTCTGTCTCTGGTAAATCCTCTCTCCCACACATACCTCTAGCCTACACCCCAGCTCTTGTATGCATAAATAAATAAATCTTTAAAAAAAAAAAAAAGGGAGAGAGAGACGTGCTCTCACAACCACCTCTGCCCCCTGGCCTGCAGCATCTGGACCACAGGGAATGCTGGGTCCTGAGCAGCAGACACGGCCACAGCCCACCTGTTGGTTTAATGTCACTGAACCCCCTTCCTTCCCTAATGCCAGAAATTTGTGAGGTTTTTGCAATCTCCAAAGGCCAGTCTAAAACAGTTACTAAGGGCCTCCTTGGTGGTGCAACAGTTTAGGCGCAGCACCATGAAGCAGTCCGCAGCCACTGCAGCATGAGTTCAATACCCAGCCAGGGAGATTCCCAAATGGCACATCAGACCTCTCCTGCCTCGCCTGCTGCTCCCCTCATCAGTGTACTTCAGTAGATCCGCCTGTTCTGCTCCCCACTCTGTCTCTGGTGAACCCTCTTGCCGCCCCACACCTCTGGCCTATACCCCAGCTTGTATGCATAAATAAATAAATCTTTAAAAAAAAAAAACAACAATTGCTAAAAGGCAACATTAGCAGCCTCTCAGGGTGATAACGATCATTGGCACCTAAATTCAGAGGAACTGTTAAAATCTGTCTTGTTCTTCATGGAATTACATAGGTCCTACATTTTAGAAGTGTGAACTGTAGTTTAATTGATAAGGGGCAAGATAATACACTTAAATGACAAAGAACTTTCTGGCTGCCAGATGAGGTGGATAAAGTCACTCTCCCAAAGTTGCAGGAGGCTCGCCAGGTCAGCATAGCCAGGGCCAGGTCAGCATAGCCAGGGCCAGGTCAGCATAGCTAGGGAGATGAGGAAAGGCTGCTGAGAAGGGAGGATCTTGAGGGATGAAGCAGCTGGGCAAGGGTTTGGGATCCACAGCAGTCCTGTGTTCTTCCCTAATCCCTTCAAAGCAGGTCAGATCCCATATCTGAAATTTCTATAGGATCATATGCCCCTCCTTATCATGGCTGCATTGCATTTTGGTGATTATCTGATGGATGTCTGCGTCCTCCACTCCACAAGGAGCTGGCCACTTGCCCTCAGAAGTGCTGGGTGGGCAGAGTCTGGTGAGGACTAGGTCAGGGCGAGTCTGCAGGGTGAGGCTGAAACCCATCACAAAGACAGACTGTAGCCTCCACCCCCACCCCCCGCCCCTTCCCCCTAGGGAGGAGCAGCTGATGTGTTTCTGGAGTGTTCCAATCCAATTAGCTCCCTCCCCAGCCCCAAGGAGGGGCCCAAGCCACCACTCCCTTCCCCAAGGTGGAGACTAAGTGGTGAGGGGGTGTGAGGAGGTCTGAACACCCTGACCCAGCTCCTCCTGGCAGCTCGGCTGGCTCCCTGCTGCAGAGAGGCTGCTATGACAGCACCGTTTCTAGGCGACTGTTCTGGGGAATGGTCTGTTTTGGCAACCAGAAGGCCCTTGGGTAAGGGGGGCCCACAGGCCGCCTTGTCATTTGCATAGCAACCTCCTCCCCTCCCTGAGCTGCTCGGCAGCGGCCGGGCAGCCTGACCGCCAGTCTGCCTGCCTGCTCAAGACATCTCAGTCCCTGTCCACTGCCCAGTCCAACCTCAATTCCTGCTGCCCAGGGCTGTCACCACCTTATTGCAGAAATCTGCCTCCCAGGGAGGTGAAGTGAAGGCTGCTCCCCTAGCATTTCCCGAAAGGCTGTTGCCCTAAGGAAGTGGGAAAATGATGCTTGGGATCGAAACACAGAAATGGGGGAGGGGTGAAATAGAATCTTTTTCAAACCAGAGTCAAAGTCACATGACGTGGTAGCATCAAAATGTATTCAAGATACAGTGTTTGGCTCACAAAATGTTTATTTAGGTGAACCCTCAGCTAAGCCCTAAGAGGTACTCAGAAAATGTCTTCTGAATCATTAAATTGCACGTGTATGTATGAATTTAGAAATCAGTAGGCCTGGAAAAAATATTTCTTACCTAGGAGAATCAAGCAGTGATTCTTAGGAAATATTTTCAAATACTTGCATGAAGGACTGGATGAAATAGTAGTATCTGAATTGTTGGAAGAAACTAAAAGAGAAAATAGGTTGATTGATAGCTCCTGGAGGGCTCCTTTATCCTGCACTGGCCCACTCCACCCAACCACACCCACCAGTTTGAGTTCATGATGCCAACGGAGATACCAAGCAGGGAACACGTGGACCGACATTAACTGCCCAAGGACACATGCCCTGGGCTGGAACCCGAGAAGGGGGTTGGACAGGGGGCAGGTCACCCCAGCTGAGAGATCACATTCCCTGGCAGCTGTCCAGGGGGCAGCTCTGGCTGCACCTGTTTATGGGGTGATTTGCTTTTATCAGTATTGACACAGCAGCAGGGCCAGGGAATAGCATAGTAATAAATAAATGAGAGAAAAAAAAGGCTGGAGCCACCGAGGCGAAGCAAAAATGCTGAGACCTTTTTTTGCTTGTTGTATGTGTGTTCAATCCAGTTTCCCCACCCTTGAAATCTCCAAGGATCGGAAAGCAGGCTTGGCATGGGAGTGCTGGGTCTTAAAGAGATAGAATTGCAGAGTCGGAAGTACCTTGAGATCCTTTTGTGCCAGGCGTCCCTAACCAATGGCTCTCAAGGTTACTTGGTAACCTCACCTGCCACATTCAGTTTGTCGGGAATCTCAGAGGAAGGGAGGTCCTTCCTCCCTCTGCCAAGTTTCAGCATCAGGGAGATAGTATGATTAAAAAATGGAGGATTTGGGGTTAGTTAAACCTGGGATCATATCCTGGCTCTGACTAGCTGTGTGATTTGGGGTATATTAACAAACCACTCTGAACCCCAGTTCCTGACCATAAAATAGAGATAATAAAACTATCATGAAAAAGATGCAAAAACTGACAGATGCAAAGGCCTAGAATACTTCCTCAATGTTCGCTTGCTTGCTATTATTACCTATCAACATCCTCTCAGGCTTCTTCAGAGGCTTTATAGACAATGCCAAACAAGCAAACCTGGGCAAACTGATCTGTTCCAAAAATAGGAGAGGGGAAGCAAGAGCCTGATGTGCTTTTTGTCCCCCAAACAGGGAGAAAAATGGCCTCTTGGTTTCTCAGCCTTCTTTCAGTCTTCAAGGGCTGCAGGTCACTGGCCCCCATTCTAACACACAGCAGCAAGTGGGATGCGGACAGACCAGGTCATCAGAAGCCACCTGAGCAAACCCAAAGATAAACTGCATTTGCAAAAATTACAAGCAATGAACACCTGAAACTAATAGAATGATATGTGTCAATCATACCTCAATTTAAAAGAAATGCAATTTTAACAATAAACAAATCAAACACTGAACACTCAGTACCAATCTAAAGGAAAAAAATTGCAATTAGTGGAACACCATCATTTTTCAGACTGAGAAACGTTCTCCAGGGGGCAGGCCAGTGTAGCAGTTAGGAGGAAGTCTGAGCTGTCAGACCCCTGGACTTTAGCCAGCCCTGACATCTGCTTGTCATGTGCCTGTGACAGATTGCTTAACCTCCATAAACCTTATCTGTAAAATGGGTCTAATAATGCTCCAAGAGCTTGCTATGTGGATCTAAGATGTGAAAAGCATGCAATGAGTGCCTAACAGAGAAAGTGCCTAGTTGTGTTAGCACTTTGCTCTTGGCTAATAAATGAATGAGGCAGGGACTATGTTACATTTATCCCCCTGTCCCTAGATCCTCAAGACAAGCATGGCATTAGAGAGAATAATATTTGATGAATGAATGACTGGCAAGCCCCCTGTCCTCAAGTAGTTAAATCAACCCAGGAAATAGGAGACATGAACTGCGGATGCCACTCACGCTGGGAGACAGCAGAGGGTTAAACACCATTCTGCCGGTCCCCAAGCCCCAGAGGCGGCAGTCCCTTTGATCCCTCAGTTTCATCTATCCAGGATGCTTTCAAGAGAGGAAAACAGGAAGTATCCCTGATAGCTCAGCTTACTGTTTTTTTTTTTTTTAAATGATGGGGTGGGGAGGGGGAGGATGGTCCTTTGGGTCACATTTTGCCAGGAAATCAGCCTCCTTCCTTTCAAATGCTGGGGCTTCCAAAAGGGCAAATAAATAGCTCCTTACTCAATGCAGGGAGAAAGCTGTGATCCAGAAATCGCAAGGCTGACAGTTTGGGGTTTGCCAGTGGACCGACCACGTTTTAGTTATGGGACAGCAGGTGTTTCTCTAGCCTGGGTTCTGGACATTCACTCACTCACTGTTGATGAAGTGGCTGGTCTTGGCTGCACCCTGGGGTCATGGTTTAGTGTCTAGTGCCCGGGGTATGAACAGACCAAAAAGACAAAGGACAGTGAGATCTGAGAAGATGAACACAGAAAGTACAAAACAGCAGCAGATATGAAAAAGCAGTTATAGGAAGAAAAACGAAGAGGACAAAGGAAAAATCCCAAAGAAGAATAAGTGAATAGGAGAGAGAAAAGAGAGCTGCTAAGAAATTGCAGTCAGGGTGGTAAAGGCCTCGTAATAGAGCAACAGGACAAGACACTCACGGAGGAAAAGGTCATCACCTCCAGGGACACACACCGATGACTGAAGTGGACAGAGCAGGAAGGAGAATAAACGCTTAAGACTGCAGTTCTGACTCTCCCAGCCCTGCAAAGAGAGCCTGTGTAAACCATCCACGTTCTCAACTCATAGCAATGTGTAATTGAATAGTAAGTTCAGTTATCCATTTGCTGGTGATGGACACAGGAACTTTCTAGGAAGGTGGCTATCTTCTATATGGTGATAGAAGGACCTGGACGGATCCATTTGTCAGTCACAGTTAAAATTTCGGCATATGGGGCCTTCCTGGTGGTGCAAATGGTTAAGTTACAGCACTATGAAGCTATCCAGAGCCACTGCACAAAGAGTTCGATCCCCAGTCAGGGAGTTCAATCCCAGAGCTTCCCACATGGCACAGCAGACTTCTGGCTAGCCCCTTGCTCCTCTCAGCAGTGTTCTTCAGTCAACACGCCTGTCCTGCTCCCCACTCTGTCTCTGGTGAATCCTCTCACCCCCGGGCACCCCCACACCTCTGGCCTACACCCCAGTTCTTGTATGCAAAAATAAATAAATCTTAAAAAAATATTTTTGCATATGATGTTTATAAATTTGACCTATAAAAGGAACTATACAAAGTAGACATCAATGGGAGAGGATGGAAGTAGAAACTAAACAAGACAGTTGATGATTGTTGACGTTGGCTACATGGGAGCGCATTACATTGTTTTGCTGATGTGGAATCTCTCTGAAATTTCATTAAGAAAAATTTTTTATTGCCCATAATGTGTCACAGTTGTCCTCCAGTAAATTCTGTTTGGGTTATCAGGATACTGATAAGACAGCTGATACATTATCTAATCCAGTTTTCCTGTTATAGATGAGGAAATGGAGGTGTACCTTGACTTGTTCAAGGTGTACTCAGATATCAAGTGGTGGGAGGGAGCCACACTGGATTCTCAGGAGGGACCAGTGCCCTTTTGACCTTTTCAACTCTCACCCACTTGTGGGAGTCAGCTGGAATTCACCCCTTTCCCTCCCTGGGTATCTTTTTCAACATCCCCCGCCCCCCAGCCCACCCCTCCCAGGTCTGAATGTTCAGGGAGAACAGGGGGGGGGGGGGGCCGGGAAGGCAGACTGCTGGGTTGCAGACTGCTTCGCTCTCCACTGTTTTCATTCTGAAAGGTGATCTCGACCTTGTAAAGATTCAGTTAGGTCCCCTACTGCCACTCCCAAAGGCAGAATTGGAAAACCATGTCATTTAAGATTTCCAGCAACCAAGACTTGAAACTACAGAGGAAAGAGTTCCCAGCTTCTTGGCTAACAGGGACCTTCCCGTAGGCAGTGGATTCGAGGTGCTGGTGGAAAGCACTTTAAACAGTAAGAAGAGCCGCACTGGGTGAGAGAGCATTACCACAGAGAGAGAGGGAGGAAGGCAGGCAGTGAGGCTTCTGCAGGGCTCTTAAATACTGTCTTTGGAGTTATGCCTCAGAGGACAAGACTTTGGGGGTGGGGCATATAACATTTATCAATGCCTTGCACTATATCCTACACTGAGTTTCGCTCTCTCACTGTTACCACATATACTCCTCCAAAACAACTTATGGCGACTTAGGTGCTATTCATTAGCTCGCTTTACAGACGAGGAATCAGAGGCACGGAGAGCCTTCACTTACCACACTCATCCAGCTGGTAAGGGCAGAGCCCAGGCTCAAAGCCCGGCTGTCCTGGGAAGGGAGCCCACACCCTCATCTGAGGGCAGAGGGGACCCGGGAAGGACTCCACGACATCAGGCATCCGACTCACAGTCAGAAGACCTGACCTCGAGGTCCAGCTCAACTGCTCATTAGCCATGTGACCTCGGCCGGGTCCTGTCGCCTCCCGGAGCCTCGTCTCTTCAGCTGTGGAACAGTGATAATAAAACCTACTCCGCCTACCTCGAGGGGAGGATGCAAGGATTCTGTGAAATCCCTGACACTGCAAGTGCCTTGAGACAGCTGTGAAGGGTGACAGCAACGAGGCAATCATGGCGATTTCTTCAGAGCAGCATTCCTGGCTCATGGCATAGTGACGCCCCAGCCCCTTCCACTCAGCCTGCCCTCCGCACCCCGGTGTTGGAAGTCGGACCTGGGCATATGTGTCTCCTCAAATGTCATTTTGGTGGGAAGGGAGAAGAGAGGCTTAAGTATTCCCCAAACAAACATCTGAGAGCTCGGGCTGCCAGCCCTTTCCTAGGCCTGAATTTCAGCAAGGCCCTTTCTCCTGTTTGTCGTAAAACAAACAGGCTTTCAGCTACTTGGGCAGGATTTAACTAGCAATCAGCCCTAGAGATAAGTGGATCATGCTCAACGAGCTCACATGGGAGTAATTCGTACCCAAGAGCAGTGTATAATTTATATTTTTGAATCCACAGTCAGGGAGCTATCTTTGCAGGGACCGGAGATAACGTCTGCCCCACGCTGTCCACTCCCTCCTGTCCAGGACAGACACCGAGATAAACGAGACACAGGAAACTGAGCAGGGGGCATGAAAGCACAGTCGAATGTGTGAATAGCTTGTTCTTGTTATAAGCTTATATTATTATTATAAGACCAAACCTTGGCGGGCAGGACCTCTTTATTTTATCTGTTCTTTAGATCCCCCACTCCCTCACCCTGCATACCGGCAGCGCCTAGCCAAGAGCCTCACACAAAAGCTCAAAGAATGTTTGTGAAATGAATGGAATTAGGGGAAGAGAATGCAGTGGTTTTACAAGTTTCCTGGAGGTCAAGGCAAAGCCCTGTGTATGGCTTTTCCGTGCTTCCAAAGCGCGTGTTTGTGCCTCTGTGCTCCAGCCTCCCCTTCCTGCAGCCACCCCTCCCCCAAGCCACTCATGCAGCAGTCAACCCTCTCTAAGATTAGAGGGACGGTATTTCCAGATCCCAAACTGGAAAATAAGGCTTGACAGGATATTTGAAGCCAGGAATCTATCTATATTCCAGAAGAATTCATGCCCTTCTGTTTGCACTTGGATTTATAATATCCTCCTTCTGCATTTTGGCAGATTTTTCTCAACCCAATCTGCCAGTTTACAGTTTTCCTAACAGTGATTAAGTTGACTTTTAAAAACATCTAGGGAGATGCCTTGAACTCATCAGTAAACCTTCACCTAGCTCACTCCGTGGCTAATCGGTCCTCTTAGTTTACCCATGTATGTTTAACACTAGAGTTCTTAAAATTTTACTATATCTTAGTTTGAGATTTTTAGTTTAAAGGAATAAAAACAAATCTTAAAGAGAAGATAATTGTTCAAAATTGGCAACTGGGCAATAGGTTTAGCATATGATTTTTCTAAATAATGAAATCCTGGATTATTTACACTTTCTAGAATTACATGACTACCAGGAACCTCTTAGACATTTAAACACTGGGCCATGACATGTTTTAAGATTAAAAATGGGGGCCTTCCTGGTGGCCTAGGTTAAGTCTCAGCACTATCACTGGTACTGCCTGGCCTGAGTTCGATCCCCAGCCAGGGAGCTAACCCACATGGCCCAGCAGCCCTCTCTTGTCTCACCCGCTGGTTCACTCAACATGTATTTCAGTAGATCTACCTGTTCTGTCTCTGGTGAAGGCTCTCACCTCAGCACCTCTGGCCTACTCCCCAGTTTTTCTATGCCAAAAAAAATTTTTAATTAATTAATTTAATTAAAAATTATCTAAACTTGCATGTTTAATAGTATAGCATGAAATACTCTTTGCTCTTCCCTAATAATCATACTAGATCTCTTTACAGTCCTACAGCTTCAAACTTAATCAGAAAAAGGAGTGTCTGCTAACCTTAAGCTCAGCTGTATAGGACCTTAGTTCAGAGTTTACCACTAGACGCTCAATTGTCTCTTTTCTTAAGTGGGTTTGCTTGCAGATTGAAATCTTACTGAAATATCTGGTTCTCAGCTAGCGAATCTATAAGTAAAAACTTGAAAAGGACCTTGATTAGCAAATTTTCCTCAAGTTTCAGAGAACAAGTTCATCTGGAGTAGCTGATCTTGAAGTGTGATGAGAATTTGTCACTGAATAGACAAACCATTTATGTCAAAAACACAGCCTGAGTATTAAATGGTTACAGTTTAAAATTGTTCATTTATTACCTATGCAAGTTGTGACCTTCACTGTAACAGTTATACTGCATTAAAAATGAGAAGATTTTATTTATTTATTTTTTTTAAAGATTTATTTATTTATGCATACAAGCTGGGGTACAGGCCAGATGCGTGGGGCGGCGAGAGGGTTCACCAGAGACAGAGTGGGGAGCACAACAGGCAGATGAATAGAAATACACTGCTGAGGGGAGCAGCGGGCTAGGCTGGAGAGGTCTGCCACACCATGTGGCAATCTCCCAGGCCGGGAGTCAAACTCCCGACAGCCGACAGCGCCACAGCCGACAGCGGACAGCGCCACAGCCGACAGCGCCACAGCGCAGCACTTAACCACTGCGCCACCAGGGAGGCCCAAAAATGAGAAAATTTTAAAAATCTTCTCACGCCCTTCCTGGAGTCCACTAGACTGTTACCACACAGCACACAGCTGGGGTAAGTGACAGGGTAAGGATTCTGCCCAAGAGAAGAACCCTACAGTTCTGGGTGTATTACAGGGCAGGGGACCACCCTGTTACAGGTGGAGTAGGAGGAACATTGGGTTCCCTTTCCAATGCTGGTTCTAATCAATGTGACGTCCTTGGAAAAGGACTTCTGTCACTTCTGTCTGGGTCTCATCTAAAATGGAAGGGGGTGCTCCCTGGTGGCGCAGGGGTTAAAAACACAGTACTATCAAGCTATCACCAGTCACTGCCTCATGAGTTTGATCCCCAGCCAGGGAGCTGACCCACATGGCACAACAGACCTCTCCTGTCTCACCCGCTGCTCCCCTCAGCAGTGTATTTCAGTGAATGTGACTGTTCTGCTCCCCACTCTGTATCTGGTGAATCCCCTCACACCCCACACTTCTGGCCTACACCCCAGTTCTTGAATGCATAATAAATAAATCTTTTTTAAAATGAATAAAATGTAAGGGGATGGTGGAAGGCAGACTCAATGCTAATGCCCTCTTGTCGTTCAAGCATGCAGTGAGTCATGGGATGTGAGAATTTGCCCATGTACTCTGCTTTCCCTCCTGCAGTTTGGGGATAAGCTGCCTGTGCTCCTATCTAAGACAAACACCTTCACGGGCCACTAGATCCCATCCCCTCCTCCCTCCTGTCAATCTCCTGCCTCTCTCTCTAGCATCATCTGTTTTGCCCTCTTTGCTGAATCATTAGCATTGGAATATAAATACATATACATATGCTATAATTTCACCCATCTTTAAAAAATGTCTTTCTTGACCCTGCTTCCCCTCTGGCTTTTCTCTCAAGTCCGTTTCCATCACTCCACAACACATCCCAGAATATTCTTTGTTAAAGTCTCCAGTCCCCTCCATGGTAGTTAAACCTAACAGCATCACTTTAGTCTTCCTCTTACTTGACTGCCCAACAAAAACCACCTGATCATCCCTTTTTCCTGGAAACACTTTTTTCTCTTGGTTTTCAAGCCACTCCGTTGTCTTGGATATTCCTTTGGTCTCCTTTGTTAGAATCTCCTCTCCATCACCTCTAAATGGGGGAGAGTTCTAGGGCTCAGTCCTTGGGTATGTATGTCCCCTATTTCATTAATTATTCCATTGATTAATTCACTCCCTCTCACGTCATTAAATGTCACCTGTCTTAGCCTAGGTTACCCTAAGAAACAGAACCTTAATAAAAGATTTGCATGCAGGGCCTCCCTGGTGGCGCAGCGGTTAAGCGCTGCGCTGTGGAGCTGTTGGCAGCAGCGATGCAAGTTCAATGCCCAGCCTGGGAGAATCCCACATGGCGCGGCAGGCCTGTCCTGCCTCGCCCGCTGCTCCCCTCAGCAGTGGATTTCTGATCTGCCTGTTCTGCTACCCGCTCTGTCTCTGGTGAACCCTCTCGCCACCCCACGCCTCTGGCCTGTACCCCAGCTTGTGTGTATAGATAAATAAATCTTTACAAAAAAAAAAAAAAGATTTGCATGCAAGTTGTTTATATGAGACTGAAATCCCAGAGGGCAGACATGAGAGACAGGGGAAGAGAAACAGAGAAGAAAGAAAAAGTAATTCCAGAAGGCATTATTGGGGACCTCCCTGGTGGCACAATGGGTTAAGTTGCAGCACTATGAAGCTATCCAGAGCCACTGCAGCACAGGTTCCATACCCAGCCAGGGAGCTGACCCACATGGCACAGCAGACCTCTCCTGCCTCGCCCACTGCTCCCCTCAGTAGTATATTTCAGTCAATCTTCCTGTTCTGCTCCCCACTCTGTTTCTGTGAATCCTCTCACCACCCCACACCTCTGACCTACACCCCAGCTCTTGTATGCATAAATAAATATTTTTTTTTAAAAGTTCACAGAACAGGGCCTCCCTGGTGGCGCAAGGGGCTAAGTCACAACACTATGAGGTATCTGCAGCCACTGCAGCACTAGTTCGATACCCAGCCAGGGAGCTTCCCACATAGCTCAGCAGACCTTCCCTGTCTTGCCCACTGCTCCCCTTAGCAGTGTATTTCAGTAGATCAGCCTGTTCTGCTCCCCACTCTGTCTCTGGTGAATCTTCTCACCACCCCACACCTCTGGCCTACACCCCAGCTTGTATGCCTAAATAAATAAAAACATCTTTTAAAAAAATACACAGAACAGGCAGGGGTGAAGTACCCACTGCAAACTGGCCACTATTAGCTGGGGAAGAGTTGGGGCCAAGAGGATTTATTTATTTTGCATTTCTTTAATATCTTTATCACAAGGGTTCAATGAGAGACTTCATTTAAGAAAGAAAACAAAAATGACACCACAGTTTGAGACACAGAGTCCAGTACAGAAACCCAGGAAAGGACAGAGCAGCTAAGGAAAAAATAGAAACAACACACACGGAGAGGCTGGACAGCTCCAGTCACGGGTCTCCGTGGGAAACTGAGTAGGTTTCTTGCAGGTACTTCTTAAAGGCTGTGGGTTTTGTCAGGGCTGGGAGGCATGTGTCCAAAGGGCTGTGGATGTTGGGTTCTCCCATTGGGCTCTGGAGGGAGAGTAGGATGGTCCTGAAGTTGTACAGGGAGGCCACTTGTCCTTCCTTGAGGATGACCAGGCAGATGTTACCCTCCGTGTCCACTTTGGGGTGGTAGCATGGTGTGGAACTTCACCATGGGCATGTTGTAGGTGTCACCTCTGGGGAACTCCAGGGAGAGCTTCTACCTCAGGGCTTCGTGCACGATGCCAGCTGCCCCATGGGTGGTCTCCACCCATTTAAGAAGATTAATTCAGGAAAGGCTGAAATACCTTTGTCACCAGACATCATGAGGCTCATGAGCTCCTGCTGTTGCCTTTTGCTCACAGGACCCCAGTGGCGTCCCCGCTGGGCTCAGCTCAGTTATGAGTGGCATCGACACTGGACGCTGGCGGCTGCTGGGTGGCCCTTTTGAGAGGCCAACCCAGAGTTGCTTGCAAAGAGAGGGAAATACAACAGTAACCACGCCCAGAGGATTTAAAAGGGTGCTTAAGAAGTGCCTAATACATCATCAGTATCCTGAGGGCTCTCACAGTTACATCTCCAACCTGGACCCCACACCACCCCTGCAAACTTCAGACTCCTACATTCTCTGCTTACTCCATATCTCCACTTGGTTGTCTCCTCAAGCCCTGCCCCCTCATGGTCTTCTTCTCAGGAAATGACAACTTTACATCCTCCCAAAGACCTTGGAGACATCCCTGGCTTCCACATACATATACAATCAATCAATAAATAATGTTGGCTTTACCTTTAAAATATACCCTGGGGCCTCCCTGGTGGCAGAGCTGTCAAAATCTCAGTGCTGTCAAGCTATTGCCAACCACTGCAGTTCGAGTTCCATCCCCAGCCAGGGAGCTTCCCACATGGTGCAGCAGACCTCTCCTGCCTCTCCCGCTGCTCCCCTCAGCAGTGTATTTCCATCGATCTGCCTGTGCTGCTCCCCACTCTGTCTCTGGCGAACCCTCTCATCCCTACCCCCAAGCCTCTGGCCTACACCCCGGTTCTTGTATGCATAAATAAGTAAAATAAATCTTTAAAAAAATAAAATAAAATGTACCCTAAGCCCACCATGTCTAACCTCCTCTACAGCTTGTTCCAGCCACACCCGCAGCCCTCACTGGACTTCTGCAGTTACTTCCTAGGTCTCCATGCTCACTCACGTAGCCTGTTACAAGCTATTCACCACCAGCAGTGAGTGAGCCTCTTACAACGTGAGGCCTTTCTTGCCATTTTTTTTTACCTCTTCCCTGATTTACTTTTCTCCATCCTGCTAATCACCACCTGACATAATACATTTATGCACTATTAGGCGATTTCCTTGCTGTGCGAATATAACCACATAAACCGAGAAGGTTAGCCTGCCCATACCTAGGCTACACGGCCTGCCTAATTATGGGCCCATTGCAGTATTTGCCGCCCTTCATCATCAGCTGAAACATTAAGTGACATGTGACTCTATATACTTCATGTATTTACTTTTTTCTATTTTTGTCCCCTTCTTCTAGAATAAGAGCAAGGATTTTTGTCTGTTTCAACCCTAGCACCAAAATAGTGCCTGGTGCATGAGTACATGGTGGGGATGGTTATAGAATAAATATTTGTTGACTAGATGACCTGGTTTCTACTTTTACAGATGAGGAAACCGTGACATAGAGATATGTCCCTGCTAATTATACTGTGAGATCTTCTTGATACTCCTACTGGTAATCTGAATGGTGGTCTCCCTTTTTTCGGCAACATCAGTTGTTCATGATGTTGGCTGTCTCCCTCTTCTGAAGAGTAGTTTGTAGTTAGGTTCAACTGCACCTTCATTAAATCACTAGAGAACAATTCCAAGGTAATGGAAGTTTAAGAAATCCTTGAGAGCATGGTATAGAGGAAGTAAGCAACAACTGAGGGAATTCAAGGTGAAGGAGAGTCTCAGGTGTATTTAGGAAAGTGTACTGAGATTCCTGAAAAAGAAAGTAAGCATTTTTTTTTTTAAGATTTATTTATTTATTTACACATAGAAGAACTGGGATGTAGGCCAGGGTGAGTGGATTTACCAGAGACAGAGCTGGGAGAAGAACAGACAAATTGACTGAAATACATTGCTGAGGGGAGCAATGGGTGAGACAGAAGAGGTCTGCTGCGCCATGTGCGTTAGCTCCCTGGCTGGGATCGAACTCAGGCCACACTGCTAGCACTGAGACTTAACCCCTAGGCCATCAGGGAGGCCCAAAAGTAAGCATTTCAAATGTGGGAGCAACAAGAGTGAGGGAAAAAAAGATCACTTAACCTTCATATGTGTCCTTTCCTGCCGCTTACCTCAGTGGAGTATAATGGTGAGAATGAGATGACTTGGGTTTGATCTGGGGGCTGATTTTTATTCAGTCATGTTCTAGCTGTGTGACATGGGCAAGCTGCTTAACCTTTCTGAACCTTAGTTTCTTCATCTTCAACATTAGGAATCCTACACCTACCACAGTGAGTTGTAAGGATTACAAGAAGTAACAGAGAAAAGCACTTAGCACAGTAACAGAAACGCTAAGTAGTCAGTGAGACTCTTTGACTGGCTTTTAGGAATACACAGTGAGAGGGGCCTGGGTCAACCTGGGCCCATCTGGAGAATGTTGTGAATGGCACAGAGACTGTACAGAAGAATTCAGGGACCAGGTCCTGGAGGACGCTGAATGCCAAGCTGAAGCCAAGTACTTGAAGATACTAAAGGATCTTTGAGCATGGAACACACAAAACACCAACTGCCTGTGAGAGAAGAGAACCTGAGGGCCAGAATAGCAGTGGGCAGGAACTGCTTGTCATCACCAGCCCCTCCTCAGGGCCCAGCCCCTCTCCCCATCATTGCTCTTTCCTTGTCCTCATGCAGTAACTGGTAACTAACTCCTGGACGATCCTTGCACTCGGGACCAGACACAGCCATCCTCACCCTCAGAGCTTGGCATAAGGCCTGACACATAGCAGGGCTCCTTGTGGGATTGTTCTAGCCTTAATAACCTATTGTCAAGCATGTATGATGAAAGCCCAGGTGGGGATAGTGGCAGTAAGAATGGGCAGGGTCAAGTGATAGAAAACTAGAGGAAGAGGCACAATTTTTGCAATTATTCTTTTTACATAGAAAATTGAGAAGTTGTGCAACCCAGGCTAAGAGGGAAAATTCAGGTTTGAGTTCCAAGTCTACTTCCAACTCTGGGTCCTCGGGTGATTTTAAACAGTTGGTGGGCAAATGAAGTGTGCATGGCAGGTGATGTAGATTTTTAGAGTCGATGGAGGAAAGTGGGGTTCTTAGGTTCACTCTGGGAAGGGTTTCACCAGAACTACACTTCCAGTGGCACAGGGTGAGTTTCTCCAAGGCACAGAGTCGCCAAATATGTTTGAAGAACAAGTTTATTGAAGAAGGAGACAGAAGAGCAGAGAGCACTTGCACAGGCACGAGTGGGCAGGGAGAGTTGCCTTGAAAAGGACAGGTTTGCTAAGAGAGGCCTGCATGGTTGCAGGTGGGCAGTCTTGAGAGCTGCCTCTGCTGAGGGAGGTCAACCAAGAGAAGTCCCGGCATAATCACAGGCTGGCAGGAAGGCTGCCGCCCTGCAGAGGGACAGAGAGTTGGTGGGAAGCACCTGCATAGTCACAGGTGGGCATACAGGGGTGAGGCTGCTGCCCCAAGCTAGTGCAGAGATCGCACTTACGAACTTTTCCCTTAGGGAGGGGCTGGCACCTTTCAGGATGGGCTTATTTGTTGTTAACCAGGATTAGAAGGGGTCAGAGATTGTCTTGACACCCCTTACACACCCTATAGCTTATTATACCTGTTTGAGGTGATCATGTTAATCCTTTCTATTTCCACCTCCTGTGTGGGTCTAATCTTGTGATCCTATCTCCTCCAACAGCAGGGGCTGGGACAGATAGTAACAAATGAGCATTTTATTTTATTTTTAAAAGATTTACTTATTTATGCATACAAGAAGTGGGCTATAGGGCAGAGATGGATGGTGGGGAGGTAAGAGGATTCACCAGTGACAATGGGGAGTAGAACAGGGGATTTCTTGAGATACACTGCTGAGGGGAGGTTTGCTGCACCATGTGGGTCAGTTCCCTGGCCTGGATCAAACTCATGCTGCAGCGGCTGGTGATAGCTTGACAGAGCTGTGTCTTTAACCCCTATGTCACCAGGGAGGACCCCAAATG
Organism: Scalopus aquaticus; assembly: GCA_004024925.1. Lineage (NCBI taxonomy): Eukaryota > Metazoa > Chordata > Mammalia > Eulipotyphla > Talpidae > Scalopus > Scalopus aquaticus. Next base: position 29,238 of record PVIJ01008162.1, read on the forward strand.
AACATTTTAAAGGCTGTGAACCCAACCACCCAGTAGATTGCTGAGCCTGTGTATTACCCTCAGTTTTATCTAGAGAAGGGGAGAATAAAAGATAATAATGCTTGCTCTCCCTTTCAGGGTTGTTGAAAGGCTCAAATAGATTATCGATATACAAATGCTTTGAAAACTGTCAAATGTTTTTTAAAAGTACAGCATTATTAGTAATATACCTGTGACTAATTCCCCCATCTTATTCTATTCAATTTCTCATTTAAAATTATGAAGGGGGGCCTCCCCGGTGGCGCAGCGGTTGAGCGCTGCGCTGTGGAGCTGTTGGCAGCTGCTACGCAAGTTCGACGCCCGGCCGGGGAGAATCCCACATGGTGGGGCAGACCTCTCCTGCCTCGCCCGCTGCTCCCCTCAGCAGTGTACTTCTGATCTGCCTGTTCTGCTCCCCACTCTGTCTCGGGTGAACCCTCTCGCCGCCCCACGCCTCTGGCCTGTACCCCAGCTTGTATGTAAAAATAAAATAAAATAAAATAAAATAAAATTATGAAGGGGGGGCTCCCTGGTGGCGCAGCGGTTAAGTGCTGGGCTGTGGAGCTGTTGGCAGCGGCGACGCAAGTTCAACGCCCGGCTGGGGAGATTCCCACATGGCGTGTCAGACCTCTCCTGCCTTGCCCGCTGCTCCCCTCAGCAGTGTATTTCTGGTCTGCCTGTTCTGCTCCCCACTCTGTCTCTGGTGAACCCTCTCACCACCCCACACCTCTGGCCTGTACCCCAACTTGTATGCATAAATAAATAAATCTTTAAAAAAAATAAAATAAAATTATGAAGGGGGCCTCCCTGGTGGTGCAATGGGTTAAATCTCAGCACCATCATGTTATGACCACTGCTGCCTGAGTTCGATCCCTGGCCAGGGAGCTTCCCACATGGTGCAGCAGACCTCTCCTGTCTTCCCCACTGCTCCCCTCAGCAGTGTATTTCAGTCAATCTGCTTCTTCTGCTCTCCACTTTGTCTCTGGTGAATTCTCTCACCCTCTACACCTCTGGCCTACACCCCAATTCTATGCCAAAATAACGAAATAAAATAAAAAAATAATTAGATTATGAAGGGACTGGATTCAAAGCCTCAAGGTGTCATTCCACATACACTTCATATAGGTTTTGCTTTTCTTCCTCTATTAAAAGAGGGAACAAAAATCTCAGGATTTTTGACTTTAGGGAAAAATCGGGGGTGAAGGAGGGTCTGTCATGCTGGGTCTGAGCAGCATGAAAACAAAATCTGAGCCTATGGACTTCAGCCCTTCAGCCCCCAAGTGGGGAATCCCCACCTCCCCAGTGACCTCTCCCCTGCAGCTGTAGGGAGCTCACTCAGTGTCCTGCTCCCCAGCCAGTGACTGAAACAGACCATTGCTCATTTAATCCCCACAAAGTGGGGATTAAAGCAGAGATAAGGAGGACATTCCTTTAAAGAGCCTCAGAGCTCCAGAAAACTCTGGTAGAACTAGACTGAAGGCATTTTGACATCATCTGGGGGCTCTTTAAAACTGCAAGTTCTTATGCCCCACACACCCCAGACCAACCACATTAGAATCTGCTTTTAACATGGCTCCCAGGTGATTCCCAGGCAAACGTGAATTGTAAAGCATCCTTTAAAGTGAGGGTCAAAGGAAAGAAAAGGTGGAGTTACAAAGGCTCAAGTGGACAGTGATCAGGACTAAGAGGGGAGTCTTGGCCCACAGACTGGGAATAGTAAGGTCCCAGGGGAGGCCATCCCTACGTCTGGTTGTCCAGTCAGGTGTCCATAAGCTTTCAAGTCATCTGACCATTACTTGCAATTCACTCCTGTCCCATACACGACTTTCGTTAGCATTTGGTGTCTGCTTATAGGACATAGAGTGCTGGCCGTATTGATGCGAAGATTCAGGGCTGCTTGGCAGACATTTTTCTCTTCATCAGGTAAATGATTGGCATTCTGCTCAAAAAAATCTGTATTGATGTAACATTGGTTTATAACATTATATAGATTTCATGAGTACGTCACGATAAATCAACCTCTGTGTATACACTAGAGTAAGTTAACCACTTAATGTCTAATTCCAGCCCTCACCATATAATTGATCCCTTTTGCCTGATTTACCCACCTCCCTGGCATTCTTATTTTATAGACTAATAAAATCACACAGAGGCCACTTCTGGACTCCCATCAAATGAAACGAGGGTGATACTTAGTTGGCCCTGTCCTGTGACAACCCCGCCAGCCAGTGGGCCTTTTCCAACTAACCAAGCTCATCTCTGTCCCTCCTCTATCTTTGAATTTCTAGCTATAATTTCAGTTATTCCTCTAAGCACCACCTTTCTCCATTCTGTGCTACCGACTGGTAAGTCCCCTGAGGACAACAAAGGTCTGCAAGTGAAAACATACTAGCTGAAAATATCAATCTCATGCCTGAGAACAGAAACCCAGAAAGCAAAGGAAATGCCTGCAATTAAAAGAAACCACGGTTCCTTGTCTGGGGAGTATTTCACTGAGGTTTTGCTACCGGAAAAAAAACAGGAAGCAAATTAAATGTGGACCAATAAGGGAACGGTTAAGTGAATTATGGTATACTTGTGTATATACCGGCAACACAATGGCATGCAGCTACAATCCACGGAGATTATGTATAGTAATCTGAAAACACTAAGGATATGTATTCTGTGACAGTCAGAGTCCCAGCGGGAAACAGATGGCACATGCAACACTGGGAAATCTGAAGAGAGTTTTTTTGATAAAAGGGTTATTTACAAAGGTATGGGCAATGTCTGGAAAAGCAACAGAGCTGAGGCTAGAGGTAGGTGAGGTCCCACATGGACAGGGCCCCCAAGCAAGTGCTGTGGTCTCTGATGACGGACTCAACTTGTCCACACTGATCTGGACTAGAAGGAATCAGGGAAGAAATAGCCCTCAAATCTTAGCAGAAGCCAGAGAAGGCAAAGGAACACACACCAGTGTCTAGAGCACAGAGCAAGATGAGGGCAGTGAGAAATCTGTGAGAAATGAGAAAATTTTCCGTGAGAAAATCTTCAGAGCCAAACAGAAGACACCCAGCACCTGAATTCACTGGGGGGAAAACCCATGATGCAATGCGTAGGCGTCCTACAGAGAGGTTAAATACCTAGGTACACTGGAAAAACAGATCGATGGGAAATCCACCCAGCAGAAGATTACCCTTGCAGGACGGTGCTGGGGCTGAGCTGGGGATTTTGGTGAGAGGGAGAGTTGTTGACTTTCAATTATTGATAATGTGGCTGTGTTGCTTCCTGATATCCTTCCTGATAAAGCCCAATCAATGGAGCGAGCGGAGGAAAAGTGTATGGGGGAGGAGGTGGAGCAGTGTGGGCACCCTCCTCTTACTTCAGCCCCTTGAGGCGCCTTCTGGTGTCCTTCCAACCTTCCAATGCTTCTTTATACAAAAGGGAGAAATGACTTGTTCAAAGCCATCAAGCAGGTGAGTGCACGCCGGGAGAAAGTTTGGGTTACCTCCTCGCACCCCTGGTTTCTAGATTGTCCTTGCCTCTCCAAGTCCACACCACCACCTCCCTTCCCCCACACCCCAGAGCCACCCCGATCTGAGGCAGCCAAACAGCCTCACACTCTTAATCTCACTGTCTGGATGATAAATCCTGTAGGACAGCTCATTCCATTCAAACCCTTCACACTCGTCTTTGAGTAGCTGGGTGGTCTCTTCCGCCAAAGTGGGGGCTGCTTGCCCTTCCTTCCACTTAGTATTCCCCCAGGAGTCAAGGACTTCCCGGGAGCCAGGGATTCGCCTCCAAAACAATATCCAGATACGATAAGGCCGTCCCAGCCCCCTTTCAGGGCCAGGCCATAAAATAAAGCCGCGTGGGCCTTGCACCCCTGGACAGAATCTTTTGTCTGGGTTAGAAACAGCCTGAAAAGATGAAAGGGGCTTCCACTCTGACCTCTTCACCTCTTGTTATCTTGTGCCCGCTCCCCTCAGACTCTCTGGAGCAGACAGCAGCATTTTCCCATGGTCACTGGGGTGAACGACGTCTTAGCAGTGAGCAGAGAGAGGAATGTGAGGAATGTACCTGCCTAAGGGGCGATTATTTTCATCAAGGACAGGCTGAAATGGATAATGAGGTCAAAAACAAACGCCATCTCTTTCTCAAAGGACTCGCTAAAGAGAGGCTATTAGATATAGTTCATTAGTTGGGGGGTGAGGGGGTGGTTAGAGAGCTACTTTTAAGAAGGCGGCTTGAAGAAAGATGGAGGCATTTTGCCAAGTTTAGATTCTTCTCCAAGTCAGTAGGGGCTAAGTTTTGACACTGATTCAAGCTTTCATATATCTGAGTTTCATTCGGGTACAGGCAACAAGTGGCATCCCGCACGCAAAGAAAAGATTTGCAAGAGCATCTGTAGCAATACAAGTGAGGACCACAGTGGAAAAAAAAAAGACATAACCACTGAAAATTAAATTTAGAAAGTGCATGAGCCAGAGTTTACATATGAAAATATATTTATAACCTCTTAGCATCTTTATAAGATGTCCCCTTTTTGTTATCACCATCACTAAAATTCAGTTTCTAACTCCCCACCCCTCGTCCCTAGATTTTATCTTAACTTGCAAACTGGAATCTCCACTTCTAAACTCTTTCCCTCCCAATTCATCCTGCATTAAACATGATTCATCCCCTTAAACTGAATGTATCCATGCCCTGCTCAAAACCATCACTCACCAAGGCAGAATGTGAAGGTGTGGGCCAACAGAGTGCCCTGGCACAGTAAACACCCCTTTTCCTTCCCTTCTTCATGACACCATAAAGTGGAGTTCAAACTCTCCAGATGGCATTTCAAACTTTCCAAAGTTTGAACCTAATTAACTTTCAATCTGTCATTCCCCCTAAAAACTCCCCCACCAACATGCACATATTTAAAAGACCACTTTCCAAAATAACCCAATTTTGCTAAAAGGTCTCAAGGCAAATGCATTGGACATTAGGATTGGCACAATAAAATCTTTTGAGTATGTTTTGGTTCTTCTTTGGGTTTAATTTTCTTATGGAAAAAATCAGCAACAAATGAAACTTCAGGTTTGGTTCAGTTCATACATAATTACTTGCTGGAACACTTTGGGGAGACAGACAGAACAAAGCCAAATGCTGACCTCTCAGACACCCCGTTGGACAGGAGGGGGCCTGGACATGCACACACTAACACACTTTTGGGAAAAAAGCCCATCCCTCCAAGGAAAAGAGGCTTCAACAAAGACAAGGCAAAAATACAGCAAGTAAGGGTATAGGTGCTTCCTAACTTGGGCTGGAATCTTAACTTCTCTCTAAGTCTCAATTTCGTTACCTATGAAACAGTGGTTAATACCTACCTCTTGGGTTTGTTGTGTTAAGAAAATAATAAAGGAGCCCTCCCTGGTGGTGCAAGGGGTTAAGTCTCAGCAATACGAAGTTATCAGCAGTCACTGAAGCAGGACTTCGATTCCTGGCCAGGGAGCTTCCCACATGGCGCAGCAAACCTCTTCTGCCTCGCCCACTGCTCCCCTCGGCAGTGTACTTCAGTCTCTGCCTGTTCTCCTCCCCTCTCTGTCTCTGGTGAATCCTCTCACCACCCTACATCTCTGGCCTACACCCCAGCTCTTGTATGCACAAATAAATAAGTCTTTAAAATAATAATAATAATAAAAAGGGAGATGTGAGTAAAGTGCTTTGTAGATTTTCTGGCACATCATGAGCTCTATAAATGTTAGTTATGATGAGGAGGAGGAGGGGGAGGAGGAGAACCTGCAAAAGTTGTTCTTTGCACAAAAAGACAAGCCAGCTCTCTGGGGAACATATTGGATGTCATGTTTCCTAATCAGGCTGTGCTTACTCAGGCCTTTGTACCTTTGCTCCAGCTCCTGTGTTGGTTTGGAATGTACTCTCCTCTCCTGGTATCTCAAGACTCTGCTCCAAGGACACCTTCCCAGAAAGACCATCCCAGATCTGCCCTCACCCCCAGCCCAGCTGAAGTAATTCTTCCCCCATGGAGGCCCATTGAAGCACCAAAGCTCCATGATGGCATTTTTCACATTGCATAATAATGGTTTGTTTAAATGTTGGTCTCCAAAATTAGAATATTAACTTCTTGACTAGCAGTTTTGGAATTCCCAGTGTCCAAAACAGTCTCAGATCTTACCCGCACTTCTGGGTACCTAGTGCATGTGTGTTTATGGAAGGAATGAACAAAGGAGTGGCTTGTCCCTGAGGGTACCTGTATGGCTTCACATCAAGCCCCCTCCACCCAGCCTCTCAGCCCTCAGCCTTGCCAACACCTGTTTGAGAAGCACCACCATTCCAAGCGGAGGGAAACCTAATCGAGTGTTATTGCATTTTCAGCTGCTGCCTCCACCCCACCTTGTGTGACCTGTTGACCAGCTGGAGATGCCACAGGGGCATGAGTCAGGGTGGCCAGAAGATATTTTAGGACCCAAACAGAATTCACTTATAGGATAGTGCTGTTACTCTCAAAAATGTCTGTACATCAGTCTGCATCTCAGGGTTTTCAATACTAACAACTTGGTGGTCGTGCATCTTTTTTATTTTTATGCATACAAGCTGGGGTGTAGGCCAGAACTGTGGGGTGGTGAGAGGATTCACTAGAGACAGAGTGGGGAACAGAACGGGTGGTCTGACTGCAGTACACTGCTGAGGGGACCAGCGGGAGAGGCAGGAGAGGTCTGCTGTGCCGTGTGGGAAACTCCCTGACTGGTATCAAACTCATGCTGCAGTGGCTCTGGATAGCTTCACAGTGCTGTGCTTAACCCGTGAGCCACCAGGGAAGCCCCTTGCATCTTCTTTAAGCATTTGGAAAGCTCAGAGGAGCAAATCAACTGATTATTTTGAATTTTTGTCCAGTGGCTGCAAAGGACACAAATGATCCTAGTTCTCGTCCCTGTGCTGAACCCTAATTCCGAGTATTCATTGAGAGGTAAGGAGCCTTGGTCTATGGTCTTGGAATAGGACAAAGAGATTGGGTCCTCACACGAATAAGGTCAATGACCTCAGTCTCATCAGCCCCTGTTATATCCAACTGAGCTAATGGGCCACAGCCAGGGCTTCAGGGCTGGCAAGGAGGTGACTCACGAAGGAGATGGAAGGTGAGAACTGGAGCTTGGTACCCAGTCATATTTGAGTCACTTTTCCGGCTTCACCACACGTTTGGAATGGGAATATGCATGTATGCGAATCTTGAGGCCTCAGTGGTTTTTTCATCTGCATAAGGGGGATGAAAAGCTAGGTTACAGGACTAAGTGTGATAAAGCCAAGTACTTAGTTCCCTGTCCATAGCGAACGATTCCTCAATGAAAGGCAGTAGAAAGCTATAGAGGGGCCTCCCCGGTGGCGCAGTGGTTAAGTGCTGCGCTGTGGAGCTGTCGGCAGCAGCGACGCGAGTTCGATGCCCGGCCAGGGGGGTTCCCACATGGCGCAGCAGACCTCTCCTGCCTCGCCCGCTGCTCCCCTCAGCAGTGTATTTCTGATCTGCCTGTTCTGCCACCCGCTCTGTCTCTGGTGAACCCTCTCGCCGCCCCAGGCCTCTGGCCTGTACCCCAGCTTGTATGTATAAATAAAAAATAAATCTTTTAAAAAAAAGAAAAGAAAACTATAGAGAGTATAAGCTGGAGTGATAGTGAAAGAGCAAGTCAGGAAATACATATGCTTGTGGGTTGGGGAGGGAAAAGGGGAAATGACTGCTCTGGGATGAATGTTGGTGTCCAAGGGCAAGGGCAGGAGTGAAATGCAGAGGTGAGTATCCAGGGCGATGGGACTCATCCCTCCCAAAGTCCCAAAGTTATATGCTCACCTAACAGCGGCCCTCCCTCACCAGGTATCCTGCCTTATCCTGGGCCCTGCTTCACTATAGCAGACACTCTGGTCCCCCGGGGAACCTGGGAGAGTCACTCAATTATAGCTTTATATTTGAGATCCAGAGGGAAATCTTGGACATCATTACAACCTACCTTCATTTTATCAGAGAGGGATATCAGAGAGGGAGTCCAGAAAAGAAAGGCTAACTTGCTTCTGCCACTAAGAAGCTGAACAGGGCCTCCCTCGTGGCACAAGGGCTTAAGTCTCAGCACTATGAAGCTATTGCCAGCCACTGCAGCACAAGTTCAATCCCAGCCCAGGGACCTAACCCACATGGCGCAGCAGACCCCTCCTGTCTGGTTCGCTGCTCCCCTCAGCAGTGAATTTCAGTCAATCTGCCTGTTCTGCTCCCCACTCTTGTCTCTGGTGAATCCTCTCATCCTCTCTCCCCATACCTTTGGCCTACATCCCAGGTCTTGCATGCATAAATAAATAAATCTTTAAAAAAAAAAAAAAGAAGGTGAATGACCTTGGGCAAATATCTCCCCTTCTCTGAGCCTGCATTTTTCTCTACTGTAAAATGAGGGGCATGCTGACTTTTACTGTATTAACATAATGGTTCCTTCTGCCACACTTAAGAGTAGACATTAGATTTCTCACCTCACACCCCTACCCTAACCACCACCACCTGTCTCACACGCGAAAGTCGAGAAAAAGCCTGTTCGGATAACTTTTGAGATTCCTTAATTTTAACTGAGTGCTAGTTTTCCCCAGGGCTAAGGACAAGAAGAGAGTGAATACAAAGCGGAGACCTCCAGAGCAGGCCAATGTCTCCAGGCGCCAGCTTGGTATGCCCAGCCCCTGTCCCTGCAGGGCTCCTGGAAGCTGGCAAGCCAGGGGGGATAAGTAAGGCCAGCAATCGAACCTTACATGGCCATCCCCGCGGCCGCCGGGATCCCTGGGATTACGCAGACTTCGGAGGACTTGGAGCAGAGTGCAGCACCTGCTGCTGCCACAAGTGTGCCTGGGGTTCTGCAGCCTCCGTCTTGTGACTGAGGAATTTTTAAATGGAAGCTCTGAGCTCACAAAGAAGAAAATGTCTCCCTGATGTCACACAGTTGCTGCCAATTCATCAGCTCAAGTGAAAGGTCAGAGAGGGGGAAGCCACGGCTCTAGGGGCCTGTGGCTGCTCCCTGGGATGGGGCTTCCCTTCCAGCAGGCTTCCCGCCAGCCACCCGGGGCAGCCAGCCTGGTAAGCCAAGTCGAGGGCTGTTTGCATTTCCAGGGCACTCACAGAGGCAGTCCTAATACCGTTTTGTTGCTTCTGCCCTTGCCGTCACAGGCATTAACCAGTTCATCTTCCCAACCCTCTCTCGCCACCACTCTCCCTTGCTTAGACAGTCAGGGCGTGCCTGGAACCTGGATATGATGCTGTCCCTCCCTGGGATCACTTCAGAGGTTAAGCCAAATGGAATCCAGGTTCTTTGGTATTTTAATGACAAAATGGACTGATCAAAGAGTAAAGACTAGGAGGAATTCCACTTTGTGAGGTCACAGCCTCTGCTTCCTAGCAGTGTGATTGATATTGCAAGTGACTTAACCCCAGTGAGCCTGCTTCCTGGCCTGGAAGATGGGGATATTAAGAACACTTCCCTCCTAGCATTGCCCCGAAGGTTTGATGATACATGGGTACAGAGCCTGGTAGGTTGTAAGTGCTCATATACGTCAGCTGGGAACCAACACACACAACTACAAATGGGCCAGTTACTGAATCCCTGGGTCTGAATTTCCTCATCTGTGCAGCAGGGAGAGGCGTATGTAATTGACAGAATCGCTGTGAGGATTCAGTGAGAACGAATATAAAGCAATTAACACAGCACCTAGCGCTGGAAAAGTAAATGGTGGCCGCTGGGACTGTTATCTCCATCAATCAAATTACCATCTGGAGGGAAGGCCCCACGTATTCATTATGAAACACCTTCTTAAAGCCCAACATGGTCCCTTACTTTGTACAAGTCATAATCCAGAATTAAAGGTGATATATATTATCACCTGATACATATTATACATATTACATATTAATATATATATCACCTTTAATTCTGGATTATGACTTGTATATATATAATAAATATAAAGCATTTATGTGTGTGTGTGTGTGTGTGTGTGTGTGTGTGTGTGTGTGTGTATAGAGAGAGAGAGAAAGACATGGATGTGGTCAACGGGAACACACCAAAAATTTTTGATTAGTTTTAGGGTTTTTTGCTTTGGGGAGATATTTTCAATTCTGGCCTAAGTTTCAAAAGGAAAAAAAGAGAAATGAAAGAAAAAGCTACATGGGTGAGAGAGAAAGGATGAAGGGGTGACCACAGGGAGAAGTAGATGGAAAATGAAGTGACGTCAAGGCTGAAATAACTGAGTAATAGGAGAGCAGCAGATTTCTTTGCAATCAGAAGGGCTCACAACCTAGGTCTCTGCTTCAAATGTAAAAAACAAAAACAAACCTGGATCAACGAGTCTGTCCAGAGTAAAGTGGCTCACCATGCCTGCCTAGGCTGCCTGTGCTCTTTTCTGTGGGCGCCCTCAGTGCCCCCCAAACAGGACTCCTGCTGCCTGACATCCACTGCTGCTGCCAACCCCGCTGCTGCCCCTCCCCCTGGCATCACCATGTTCACATCTCCTGATACAGACAAGCTCTAGGTGAAACTATGCTCAGGGTGAAGGCTCCCCTCCTCTGCCCCTCCCGTCTCCTCCACAATGACCCAAACAGGTGAACCCTGGAGAAGACACCACTTTCCTTGGGCTTGTCTCTCCTCAGCCTCTCCCCACCACCCTTCCCTTAAGACAGAGGTGCTCAAGACTGCTGGTTTTAACCCTTCCAAGGAGCGTGAATATCTTAATAATAAGATCTTGAGATGCAACATAAATATACCAGGTCCTGGGCCTCCCTGGTGGCACAAGGGGTTAAGTCTCAGCACTATGAAGCTATCGGCATCCACTGCAGCTCAAGTTTGATCCCCGACTAGGGAGTGGACCCACATGGTACAGCAGACCTCTCCTGCCTTGCCAGCTGCTCCCCTCAGCAGTGTATTTCAGTCAATCGTTTGTTCTGCTCCCCACTCTGTCTCTGGTGAATCCTCTCACCTCTGGTCTACACCCCAGTTCTTGTATGCATGAATAAATAAAATCTTTAAAAAAAAAATATATATATATATACCAGGTCCTGCAATATTTTTCAGAGTTATACGCAGGTACTACACTTGGCCTTTGCACATTCTCACCATTGCCAGTTCCTGTGGGCTGGGGCATCAGCTTCCCGGATGCATTAGAGGAGGAACCTTCGAGAATCACCACACATGACTCTCCATCTTCCTGTCCCTCAAATGACCAAGTGTGTGAGGTTTTTCTTCTGTCTCCCATACAAGTTGCACCCTTTCCATTTCTGCAAGTCACCTCATCTCGGTCCTTCCTCATCTGGTTCTTGTACCTTATTCACAGATGCCCCTGGCTCCTCTAACCTGTTCTGCACAACTGCCCCATCTTCCTCAAAAACTCCCTTCCACATTATTCCTCCAAGTTTCATTCAAGATCCTCTGAAAGTCTGTCTGCCTCTCTAGAGTGGGACATAGTCACAGGGCCTTGCCTTACCCATGAGAGGGGTTTTGGGAAGGAGGGAGGAGGGGTCCCAGGATGTCAGTCTGAGGGTTGGGTGCACAGGAGGGGCTGGTGCAAGTGGCTGGGGTGAAAATCTGAATCATAGTCAATAAGGACAGCCAAATTCCTATCTGGGAAAACAGGGCAGTCTGAAGGGTGAGGCCAAGCTGTAAACAGAATGAGTAATGAGGTCAGAAGCTGGTGGGGACCAGAATCATGTCTAGATGCCGTTCAAGGAAACGGAAATGGTACAGGACTGAGGCTGTGAATTGAATTATAAGAAGGTATTGGAGACGGGCTGGGCGGCTCTCCATGGGGATGGAGGTGGGAGGAGCAGCCCACAAAATCGCCCTTTCCTCTGGCTTTGCTCTTTGGATTTTCATGTGTACATAAATGCTCTGTCTTCCCTGTGCCCTCTGGTTTGCATGCCCCTGGCACTGCTGAGGGACTCGCCCAAGGTTGCATGGCTGGATGTGGAAAGAGAGCTACATCTCCCACCTACCAGAGAACCTGCTACAGAGGCAGCTTAAACTCACATTCATAGCTTGGCCAGTTACTGCGCAGCTCCATTTCTCAGATTCCGCATCGGTAAAGTGAGGATAGCAATACACCACTTCATACCACTGTTATATAATAATAATCCTACTCTGAGGATTAGCCAAGCAAATATTTGCAAAACGCTTAGAACAGTCCTTGGCACATAGTTAATGCTGTGTAAGTGTTAGTTAAATAAAAATAAGGTGCCCAGCTGGTAAATAAGGCCAGCACTCAAAGTCAGTTCTAATTTTAACATTCAAGTCCTCAGATCCTCTACCACTAAGGTCAACAGCAGGCTACGACGGACTGAGCTGACTATAGGACTTTCAAAAATTAATTTTCATTTCAACTAAGAATAGAAAACTATGCTGTTGGCTTATTTCACTTGGGCACAGGAAATATCCTTTGAGTCACCGCCCATACCTGTTCTTAGGAAACCACTAAAAACCCAGAAGGACACCTTCAAATAGTAGTATCTATCCCAAATGGATTAGACCTTGCCAAAAAAAGAAAAGAAGAAGAAACTTGGAAAATGTCTGGGTGTCAAGGAGGAACAGCGTGGACTAGGGAAAGTCAGTGGGTTCTGGTAGAGGAAGGCAGCCGAGTGGAGACAACATAAAGAAGAGGAAATATTAAATACATTTTTCTCAAAACTATTGGGGGAGGGTGCTTGGAAAGGAGAGGGAGAATGTGTGTGGTTTGTAAAATGATAAAAAATGGACTCAGTGTACTGTTACAGCTCAGTAGCAATACAAAGAAGAGAGTGCAAAAGTCTGTTTGCTCTAGCAATCTATCAACCAGAAATCTTTATTAACTGAACCTCTCACGCGACTACAAGATGGCCCTAATGGAGGTTTGAAAATGATGACCCTGATAGATTGCAAAAATCCTAAACAGCTTTCTGAAACAGGAAGAAAAAAAGATTAAATGAAGCTTGGTATGTTTTGCGACAAGTGTATTTTATTGTATTCTAATTTTTTGAAAACAAGCAATATTTTTGTCATCTATAGTATGTGGTGATTTATATGCCACCTAATAACTCTCTACCGATCATAATATCAGAACAATGCACTGCCTGATTATGGTTGGTATCAGGATTTAATAAATACCCCTTTCTCTAAGCACTTCCCCACTGTGTGTGGCCGTGTCCCCACCGATCCTTCATCCCCTTCTCTTCAAGAGCGACTCTTCCTTTTAGGTCCAGACTTGATCCCATGGTATTCCACTATTTTTATTCTTCTCTTTAAAAGTGGACGTACCTGTTGTACTTCACACAGGTTCACAGACCTGGCTTACACACCGGGTGAGGTTTCCAGAGGTGGGTGCTCTGTCTCCTAACAGACAAGGTAGGCCCCTAGCCTGCGTAAAATTAAAAAAAGAAACGTCTGGGAGAGCCGGGGTGGGCGACCACGAAGTGGTGCGGAGCACGTGGCTTCACGAGAACAGAAACAGACCCTGTCAGGACACCCTGGGGATGCCCGACACAAAGCAGATCTCGGATTGTGCCCGCGGGCCCCGGATCCCTCACCCACGTAGGCGGTTCTCCCGCCTTTTCTAATTACCTTCCCATTCCTTTCGCTCCCCTTCTCAGCCCGCACTTCAGGGCTCTGCATACCACAGGGGTCAGACACAAATAAAATCCATACATGGACTCGGCGCTCGGGTCACAGAATTTGGTTAACAACCCAGACTGAAGATGGCCCCGCTCCCACCGCAAAATCTCTGCTTGTAAACACCAGTCACTTAGTAACACCCTCCATCAGTAGCCTTTGGGCTCTTATTCATCACCGACTAACCTTAAACCAACTTCATATTCACAGGCCTCCCTCCACCCCCCTCCCCCCAAAAGAGGAAATTCCACAGCTCTGAGGCGATGTGAAACCTGACCCGCACGCCCCTCACTCTTTCTTTCTCACTCTCCCCAGCCAGTTCCCAAACTGGGCTTCCCTCTGCCCCTCTGCTGGCCCCCCTGCTTTCCCTCTCCATTTTACATACTGTAACCTGATAGGCTGGAAACGCCGCTTCTTTCATCTTCCATTTCCCACATCCCGAAAGTCTGCAGAGAGGGAGCCCACCCAGATAAAGGAATTCCAAGTATGTGTAGCCCCCTCCCCCTCTAACTCCATTCACAAAGCAGATTACTAATGGCCCCGAGGCTGCAGGGAGGCCCTGCTCCCCTCCCCATTCCGCCTCCCGAGGAGTTTACTCATTCCACATCCTCACTCGTCCCAGGCACAAAAGCCTAGGTCCACATGTCCGGAACCAAAAAATAAATTTTCTCTGGATTTTGACCCCAAGAAAGGCTTCCAGCCTCCATTCAGGAGCTCCAGCAGCTAGGAGATCGGGCCTGCCATTCATCCGTGCTGTCTTCAGCATTTATACATAAGAGGGCTCGGGAAAAATATGTCATGGAGGGGGTTGGGGGAGATGTCAAGGTGACATGTGATGTTTGAAGGAGACACACTCACGTCTTTCGGAAAGATCAGACTGTTCTAACCTAGAGACATTTCTCTCTAACAGAAGCTGTTTGTTGAGGTCAGAAGAAAAGATGATTTCTTGGTATTGCAGGGGAGTGTGTGTGTGTGTGTGTGTTGACATTTTAGTAAGAATGTCTTCACTGCCTGAATATTCCTGATTATAAAACATGCTCCCTCCCCCCAATCAGGCCTTTAGTCTCACTGTTGTGTCCATGACAAGGAAAAGAAGCTCAGAAACAGTTTCTCTTGTCTAAAAAGTTAGAAAGTATCCCCCAAGCAGCCTATTTCCCTAATAGCAGTAAACTCTCTTATCCATTCTCAGGGAGGGTGTGAAAGAGATTTTCTATCTGTACCAGTTCAGGGATATTCAGTTCCCTGAATTGACTGGTTCCTGGTTAAATAAGATTTCCTATATCAAGAAGTGCTCCCTAGTCTTGATTTGAAAGAGTATATCTAACAGATTATTAACCTGTCCTGTCTTTACTAATTAGCTAGTCAGCTAATTTGCTGAATGCACTATCATTGGACAAAAAAATGTGCTAAAGTCTGGGTACTTGTGAGTGCATTGGGTCACGCATTCAGGAGGCCTGATTATTGCCCAAGAAGTCTCATGGAATTCCAAGAAGAATTCAACACCTGGAAGATGCAGTAATCATGATTAGAAATAACAGACGTTGGCAGAACAGCCACATGGTAGCTCCTCAGATCAGCTCTCTGGCGCTGAGGAGAAATCTGTACTGTCGCTCAGCTCCAGGACTGGCCCACGTTTGCAAGCCTCTTGTAAGTGCAGCCTGCTCCTGTTATCCAGCTGGTAACAGGCTCCTCTAGAAATTCAGCATCCTTATACGACAACAGCACAAAGTGAGGGGGTCCAGGCAGCAGTCCTGGACCAGTTTCTTTATGTGTCCAATACTAAAGTTAACCTGAACCTGGCTAATTAAAGTGTGATTGCTAGGTGGTCAGCAAGACATCGCCTGGGTGTTGCCGAGAAATGCAGAATTTCAGACCTCATCCCCGCCAACCACATTTAAATGGGATTCCCGGGTGATTCCTATGCGCACTACAATTTGAGATACTCTGGCCTGGACTCAGGAGCTCCACAATCCTTTCTAATTCTGAAATTGTCTGATCTCATTAAGTGATTTTCAAGGAAGTTTTTCTGCTTTGAGAAATGGCTTTTCTGTCTTTCTTACATCTCCAATCCTAGCACACCCTGTCTCCCCTGCCGAGGAACTCAAGTTCTAGAAGCATCTGATTTGCAAGAGGAGCTTGTTTAAAATGCAGATTCTTGACCCCCTCATCAAGAAAGGCACAGAGTAGGTCTGGGGTGGGGATAGCAAATCTGCATTTCAACCAGCTTTCTCCAGCTGGGCCTATCGATTAGGGTCCTTGACTAAATTTTTTTCCTTCAATATTTATTATGGAAAATGTCAAACATATGAAAAATAAACAAAATAGTAATAATGAGTGATCAGATCTCAAAACTCAGTTTCAATGATCAAGTCAGATTATAATTCTGAAAAACTTTCGAATGGAGACCTTCCCTAACTTCTCAGTTCTCCTATATGCTTTTTCTCCTTGAGGGTCAAACACGGTGTCTGGCACATATAGACATGCAGTAAATTAATACAGTAATACATTTAGAAGAACTTGAAAGTAAAATGTAAGTAAATGGGATGATCTAATCACTCGTTTTTTCAATTCTTTGCCTGGGATTCCTTTCTCAGAGAAGTGAAGGAATCAACATTCATCTACCAAAGAAAGATTCAAAAACGTCTCCTTAAGTCCTGGTTTCCATCCCTTTCCTCCTGGTCTCAACATTTTTTAAAAGACTGTGTATGTATGTGTCTGTATGTGTGTGATATAAGAGAAGGTAGGAAAATACCTCTGGGGAGGGGGATATCTTCTCACGGCCTTTATTTTACTCTTTAACTTAGTAATAAATCTCTTAACGCTGCCGTGGTATTCAGAATATCTTGTATGCAGCAAGGTCTTCCCCCAACTGTGACAGGAATTCAAGTTTACTAAGTGGACAGAGGACTGATATCCCAAAGGCACAACCCTGCCCTTCACACCTAATCACTAATTTCAGGGGCTAAATCTCAGAACTCCGACCAGTATGTTAAATAATAGGAGGGAGAGTTAGGGAAGGCAGAACCAAACTTGGAAAAGAACTCTGCAGTTCCAAAACTCAGCACAACAATCAAGGGATAAAGCGGTAATTAGGCCTGATTATCATGCAAGGCAGCCCCAGTTAAATTGGAATGTAGCCGGAGAGACGAAAGGCTGGACGAATAGTTTGCTACGCTGGAGACATGCTTTGATGTCTGCAGGGAAGGTTGTGTTTCATTCAGCCCTCCAACCAAAAAAAAAAAAAAAAAAAAAAAAGAAGTTGCGGGAGCAATATGAAACCTAAAATGCAGCAGACGGCAAGCTGGAGCAGAGAGCGAGTAGCTGGGTCTGAGCTCCTTGTGAGTGTGTGTGTTTACTTAGATAGTACTTTTCTCAGATTTACTGCCCTAGCCTCTTATATCTGTCAGAAGACAGGAAAAGAGAAAGCACGCACCCATTGACTATTAACTCACAGTCCTTGGTTTAATTCTTAATACAGGGGAGAATGTGTCTTAGCTCGGGGCAGGCTTTTTACCTGCTGTGGGGAAAAAGCAAAGGAAATGGAGGTAAATTACTCTATGTGTCCCTGAGAGGCCCGGAACTACACTAACAGATGCAGATGGAGTCATCTGAGGCTGCCAGCTACCACAGCTTTTATACCAACTGATGGAGGAAGAAGAAGAAAATGAGCCAAGAAAGTAGGTTAATCTCCCAGAGAAGCACAAAATAGGTAGCAAGTGGCATTCTTACACCTTTCACTCTTTAATTGCTTCAAACCTGGAGCTGCAAAGCACAAGGAATTCCTTTTGTGTCCTTACCTTACCTTTCTCAACCTTTCAGGGGTATCCCCTGCTCTAACAGACTTTTTATATTGCTACAGGGCAGCCCCCATATAAAATGGAGTGCCTGACTGTGGGGTCCTTTCTCCCCCAGCAGTACCCGAGCTAGTTGCTCATCTCCCCAAACCAAGCTGCAACTTTCATTTCCAAGCCAGGGACTTTCAATACAACTCAGTACTGGCAGACAATCAACTTGTCACTAAATCAATAACAGGAAAACAACAGTCAGGTCTGCATTAAGATGTAGTAAACATGTTATGGTTATACACGGGGCACTCGCCTAGGAAGTAGGAAGTGCCGTCTTGAATTTGTGTTAAGTCCATGAAAATACAGAAATCTTACCTAGAAGACTCAATGAAATTTCTATTTCTTAGTGATTACCCAAAATACCCATTCATCACTAGGCTATACCATCCAGACTTGTCGTTCAATATTTCTTTTCGAAAGGGATCAAGTAAGTTGTTGATCAAGTGAAGGAATTAAAAGGACTTTTATTACGAATCCAACACATCTCCTCTTGGGTTTATCTCAATACAGAGGATACTGCATTTGCTGTGGACCATTCAGATAATCGGTTATTTTTCCTGCAAATTCTTCCTGTTTACTTTTAAGGCCTCTATAAAATAATAATAGAATGTATTTATCATAAAGGAGAGAGCCTGTGAATTGACTACAGAGACCTTTATTGCATATCATGACCGATATTGCTGCTGTACTTCATAAATGGTATGAGTGAAGAGAGATGCTTTGATGAAATAAACTGTTCCTTTTACCCCCAAACGGTATCACTTGATTTAGGAGAAACTCTACTTAATCCCCTCAATAAAATTCCCTGAAATTATTCTTGTAGTATGCAGCACGAACTTAGAATAAATAAATTGCACAAGATTGAAAATACCCTTTCAGCTATCTTGTTTTGTGTAATATTTGAAAATGAATTGTGGACTTTTGTTTTTACTCGGCATAAAGAAAAAAGGAGGGGAGAGGGAGGAAAAATGAGCCTTAGCATAAAGAAAAAAAGAAAAAAGGAGGGGAGAGGGAGGAAAAATGAGTCTTAGCAGCTGAGTATTTTTCTCAATAATAAGAAAATAGCATTCCCCTGAATTTCCAGTAAAACCCATAAGATTTAGGCAGTTCATCCCTAAAGTATGTGTGGGATGCTGGGAGCTCCCTGGCTTTTCCAGGCAACCCCCCCCCACCCCACTCCAAAGCTCCCCACAAAAAAAAAAAAAAAAAAAAAACAAAAGCAGATGGGCTGCATCTGAACGAATCAAACTCCCCAGGGGCTAGAGCTCTCTGCTCTAAATGCTAATAGAGTGAGTAATCAGAAACCTACATTTGGTAAATTATTTATCTTATCTCTGGAACTCAGCAAAGCATAGAAGACAGCAACTTCTGTAGAAAGATGTTGGTCAAGAACTCCAGCTGGAATTTGTACTTTTACTAGAAAAGGGAAAAGTTCAGAGACCAGTGTGGCTCATGAAGCAATAATTAAAAAAAAAAAAAAAGACCAAAGACAAAGCCAAGAAAAACTGACTTCACAGTTCTGTGGAATAGGTCTGGTTCATGTTTTGTCTAATGGGCCTTACGTTCCATCCGTATTAGGGTAATGGCAAAGCAAACCAATAGATAAGAAGGATCCCTGAAGAGCTTAGAATAGGTTCTGGCACTCCCGGTCTCTAGTGCTCCTTTGCAAAGAGCAACCACCCAGAGTAACTGGAAGCAGTGGTTCTGCGACTTGGGCTTCCAGTATTAGAATCAGCAAGAGGGCTTGTTGGAACTCCTATTGCTAGACCTCACCTCCCAGAACTGATTCTGTAGGCTTTTTGGGGTGGGGCCTGATAATTTGAATTTCTGCATTTCCAACAAGTTCCTAGTTGCCGTTGGTGCAGGTTCTGGGACCACACTTGGAGAACCACTGACCTGGAGGGTAGGGTCTTTCTACAATCTAGTTTAGTTTCTGTAGAATCCAACCACCCACCCTCAGGAGAGGTATTTTGGGGGGCGAAAGGATGGCCTGAGCAAACTCCACAGATAGGTTTCTACGGATCCCGCTCCCATCTCAGGCCAGAGAGATCCAAGACACCTAAGACTCTAAATCCCATAATGCCACCATCACCAAAGGGAGAATGCTGGGAACTGAGGGTGGAGTTAAGCAGCCATGTTTGGTATATAACCAGATATGTGGGCTTTGGGGGTTGCTTGGCTGTTCGCTGGGTTTTGGTGCGCCATTGGGATTCCAGCTCAGCAAAACTGGTAGGACGCATTTACCAATTTATTTTTTCTTTCTTTTTTCATTGAGTTGTTTTTTTTAATTTCCCTTTCTTTTGTAAATAAACTCCTTATTAATTTTATTGTGTGTGCCTGCAATTGAGTCTTATTATAAGTCCCTTTAAGCGCACGGGTGAGAATCCACAGTCAGGCACCCCATTTTATATTGGGGTTGCCCTGTAACAGTATGGGAATTTGCAGATTTAATGGTTTTGACTAGGATTTTTGACAGCGGAATTAGCCCTCATATTGAATCTTAGCATGTTCACCTGCTTTATGAAACATATAAACTTGAAAGTCAATTCCATCCATGATTAACATTACGCAGATCACACATATACTCGCTTTATGTTTCCTATCAGCCCAAGAACTGTTGAATTCAATAGACTTAAGCAAACAAAAAGGTAAAGATTTCATTTGAATGCATATGGTTACATATGTCACGCTCACTTTTTTTTTATAGTTTTTAAAATAAATTTATTCATTTATTTTTGTGTAGAAGAACTGGGGTGCAGGCCTGAGGTGTGGGGGTGAACTAATTCACCAGAGATAGAGTGGGGGGCAGAACAGGTGGAACTACTGATACACTACTGAGGGGAGGAGCGAGTCAGACAGAAGAGGTCTGTTGCACCATGTGGGTTAGCTCCCTGGCCAAGAATGGAACTCAGGCGGTGGTGGTGATAGCACTGAGACTTAACGCCTAGACCAGGGAGGCCCCCATACTCACATTTATAACCACATTAACAATTTGGTTTTGCCTCTATGTAACTTCCTCAGTTCATCCACACTGTGAACTCAACTCTGATGGATTGAATGGTGAAATAAAAGGAACACAAGTGATACCTTTCCCTTTGCTTCATTCCTTCAAACAACAAATATATTTGGAGAGCACATTATAATATGGATAACATATCCACAGACATAAGATAAGGTATTGACACCTGATAACACAAACCACTGAGCTAAAGGAATTCCTCACCTACTTGGTAGCCAGAGAATGCTTTTTATAGAAGGTGGCACTTGAGCTGGGTATAGCTAAAATCCATGAAAAGATATTTTTCTCTTTACTTAAAGTTTTATTCTTAGCAATCTTGGGGGGCAAATTATCACGTTAGTACTCACAGGCAAAGGCAGAGAGCCCCCCCCCTCCAAAAAAGAAAGGTGAGAGACCTCTCTGGTGGCAAAGGGGTTAAAGTCTCAGCACTATCAAGCTATCACCAGCCACTGCGACATGAGTTTAATCCCAGGCCAGGGAGCTAACTGACATAGCACAGCAGACCTCTCCTGTCTTGCCCTCTGCTCCCCTCAGCAGTATATTTCAATAGATCTGCCTGTTTTGCTCCCCACTCTGTCACTGATCAGTCCCCTCACACACATACCTCTGGCCCACACCTCATTTTTGTATGCATAAATAAATCTTTAAAAAAAAAAAAAGGTGCTTTCTCCTTCTGTATCCTCGTCCCAGAGACCGTGGTTGGAAAAAATTCAGACAAAATTCATACACACAGCTTGTTAGGATGATGTGTACTTACCTGTGTGATTTTTTTTCTCTTTAGGGACCATACTCAGTGATAAGGTAAAAGTTTATGGGCCTAGGGGTTAAGTATCAGTGCTATCACTGCCATGGCCTGAGTTGGATCACTGGCCAGGGAGCTAATCTACATGGTGCAGCAGACCTCTCCTGTCTCGCCCACTGCTCCCCTCAGCAGTGTACTTCAGTAGATCTGCCTGTTCTGCTCCCCACTCTGTCTCTGGTGAATCCTCTCACCCCCTACACCTGTGGCCTACACCCCAGTTCTTCTACGCACATAAAAACAAAAACAAAACAAAAGGTAAAAGTCTATGATAATGTGAATTTCAGAGGTGACTACAATTGACAACAAAATCCTCTGTAACAGCTCCTATCCTTTTTCTTAAGTGGAAGCACACTAAAGATCTCTTTGTAGGGGGTTTTGAGGTGCTGGGAAAATATTGCCTTGTGTCCATTTGACTCCATGTCATTGAACAGTCAGTGCTATACATGATGAGTTTTATCTTCCTTACTTGTATGTTTGTCGAGGCAGACAAATCCATAGTTCTTTAATCTCTCATAATGCAATCTTTCCCTCTATTGTAGGCTTATAACATTTTTGGACCCTACTTACTAAGAAGATTTTTTTTTTTCCTGTCCATGCAAATTCGTGCCTCTGGGTGTTTATACATACTGTTTCCTCTTGCTGAAATTTGAATTTACCCATCCTGTCCTTAGACTGATTGGTTCCTCTGTTCCTATTTATGTTTCAAGACCCACATCAGGTACTACCTCTTCCCCGAAGTATTCCATCATCTTGGAGATCAGATCTAGAAGGTGTCATAGTTTTCTTTGCATACTTTGCAAAGACTCCAAATCACTGCAGAATAAGTATTTATTTAACCCTGTGAGAGGTGCTTATTAAATGTTTGTGAAGAAATGAGCTAAACGGAGAAGTGTGTAGACAAAGAGAGATGGGAAAATACAAGTTTTATTCTGGGAATAGCAAGTTCTGTTCTACCTTTACCTTTTCCTCACACTCACAGGGAAAGAAAGACATGCAATTATGAGCAGAAGACCTCAGAATAATCAGGTCTTAGTTTCCCCTTCTGGAGAACTGAAGTAATGACAGTAGGGTCGTCATGGAGTTGTTGTTGTTGTTGTGTATGTGTGTGTGTAATATTAGGCACTTAGCATTGTTTTCTTGGCACATAGAATATCTCAATAAATGTTAGCCACTTATTTGATTTTTAGGGGATTAATTTCATGCTTTTGTGGAGGAGTCATACAGTTCACCAGGGTGATGTCTCACAGGTACCTTGAGTAATAGTCAGGATCAAACCTATTACCTAAATTTAGACCCAAGATCTATGAAGGATGTAGGTAGCACTTGGGGCTTTACTGTGTTACTAATGAGTCAACCCATTGAGTGATATCCGGGATCTAGACTACTGCAAAGATGGCAGAGGAAGCGGGAACACAGGATCTCTGTCTCCAGACCTGTCTTGTTTAGAATCTCCAGAGGGAAGTTAGAAAAACAGATTTTAATTTAACATTTAAAAACTTTCCTCAAGTTACAGATGTATGGAACAGGTTGCTGTGTGAGGTAGTAACTTTTTGGTAGTAGCAAACAGGGTCTGGATAATCAAAAAGGATGTTCTAGGATCCTCAGCTTTAAGATTTTTTATTCTGAAATATGAAAGCCTGTTAAGCATCTCTTACAACTTGAACTTGGGAGTTCAAAGCCTTGGTGTCAAATTCCAGATTTGTCACTTAATGTCTGCCTTAGTTTCCTTATCTGAAATAAGGATAACAACCCCTATATTCCCCAGCATCAGGGGATTAGATCTTTTAAAATATGTAAATACTTTAGCACAGCTAACATAGTTAACACCCTATAAAAGGCAGCTATTTTTATGATTAGGCTTAATGTTCTCTCATATGTGTGTTCATATAAATTCATATCAATGTCTGGGATCTTTTTACCTGTGACGCTTAACTGTAGATTACAGTTCTTTCTTAGTATTTGCATGTCCCAACTCATTCATTTTGGTTAATCTAGGCACTAGTCACTTAGCCATCCCCAGAAATTAGGCAGAAAAAAGTCTACCTCTAAGTGCAGGGAATGTGTACTTTTGGGTAGATTCCAGAGTTATGTCCCTTTCCTTTAAGTGACATAAGTAGTCCAGCCACTGCTTCCAAGCTCTGTTGAGAAGAAGAACAGACCTATTTCCTCTAGTGTCCCCTGGGTGCTGATAACTGGATGCTAAGGAGTTGGCCAGATCATGTGGAATAGGCAGCTGTCTCCATAGTGTAATTTGAGGGGTTTGAGGAAATCCCCCTGCTTAAAATATCTTCCCCCAATGGCCAGGACACATGGCCTGAAATGCATTACTTGCTCTTCAGAGTAAGGTGCTGCTAAACTGCAATTGTCATTCAGGAGTGGACTCACATTCAGCCATTATTATTCATTAGCATTTCAGTTTAAATTAATCCATTACATTATTTGGTTGAAAGAAGGCACACAACAAATAAGTTTTAATGCGGAAAGCTGATCCCAAGAGTCACAGCATGGAGCACTGGACCACTTAGGTGAGGGCCTGTGAGGATGGTCAGAACAATTTGGGGTCACCTGGGAGAGCCCAATCAAAAGGCAAGAAATGCAGAAGTGCATTTGAGAGGCTCTGAGTACTGTTCCAGGATTTCTCTATTTTCAGTATTACTACAGTTTATTTAAAAATAAATAACAAGGGGCCTCCCTGGTGATGCAACGGGTTAAGTCTCAGCACTATGAAGCTGTCTGCAGCCACTTCAGCACGAGTTTGATCCCTGGCCAGGGAGCTTCCCACATGGCACAGCAGATCTCTCCTGCCTCGCCCGCTGCTCCCCTCAGTAGTGTACTTCAGTGGATACGCCAGTTCTGCTCCCCACTCTGTCTCTGGTGCTTACACCCCAGTTCTTGTATACATAAATAAATAAATCTTAAAAAATAATGCTTTCCCCCCCTTTGGGGTTATCTTCTTAGATTAGTAGCTAAAGTGGAATTCTCAGGTTAAAATTGGTTTTGACTGCACGCTGTCAAAATGCTGTTGAGCCATCAGTTCAGTGTAAGTAAACTTGAGTGGAAATGTCTTTGTATAATTAGTGTAATCATCCCTGCAGAAGGCCATTCATCCTTTCATGCAACCAAACGTTGCTGAGCTTACTTTTTTTTTAAGATTTATTTATTTATGCGTACAAGAGCTGGGGTGTAGACCAGAGTTGTGTGTGGTGGGGGGTGGTGGTGAGAGGATCACCAGAGACAGTGTGGGGAGCAGAACAGGCAGATCTACTGAAATACACTGCTGAGGGGAGCAGCGGGTGAGGCAGGAGAGGTCTGCTGCACAATGTGGGAAGCTCCCTGGCCAGGTATCAAACTCATGCTGCAGTGGCTCTGGATAGCTTCATATTGCTGTGACTTAACCTGTTGCACCACCAGGGAGGCCCCATTGCTGAGTTTATACTAAGTGCTAGGTGCCACACTAAACTCTAGGGACACAATTCAAAATTCAGCCATGCTACCTTTTTACAGTGTAATTACTCATCAAAGGAGAAACTCAGCTATTCTTGGGTGTTACTTCTTTCTACTAAATTCCTGACATTTCTTTTTCCCCTTCGATTCTAACTCTCTTCCCTTGAAAAATAGTTAATCTGACACATTATATAGTTTTTTGAAGTCTCTATAGTTTTATGTTTCTTGAACTGAGGCAAGTATTACAATAAAACTTTGCTGTGATTTCATTTCCCAGAGAAGGTCATTCTGAATAATTTGGTTAATTATCATTTTTAAGTCATCATATACCGAATGCCTACGATATACTTGCCAATTATTGAGTTATGTCTAGGAGGGAGCTATTATTAGCTCCAAATTACAGACAAGGAAACTGAGTCTTTAGAGGTTAAGATTACACAATTTCTAAGTGGTTGAGTCAAGATTGAAACCCACCTCTGACTCCAAAATCTAAGCTCATATTGAGCATGAAAGGCTAATTTCTTAAACAAACGTTCTAATGATTAACATGTAAGGATGGCTTTAGAGTCATCTAAAAATAAGATTGTTTTGTAAGAGGCTTGGATGGGAGTTCCTGGATTTCCGAGTCAGTATTTTTGTAAAATTTTTTTTATAAAATGTGTTCATTTGCTAGGGTGTATTCATTTGCTTTGTCATGGCAAAGTATTGCACTCTGGTGGCTTAGACAACAGAAATTTATTTTTCTTACAATGCTGGAGAGGAGAAGTCTGAGATCAATGTGTCAACAGGGTTGGTTTCTCCTGAAGCCTCTCTTCTTGGCTGATAAAGACTGTCATCTATCCTTTGTCTTCACGTGGTCTTCTTCCCTCTATGCTGGTCTGAGTCCTTATCGTCTCTTTCTCTAAGGACAGCAGTCATATTGGATTAGGGCCTCCTCCCCCATACGATCACATTTTATTGTAATTGCCTTCAAATAACACATTCTGAGGGACAGGGATTAAATGAATTTCGAAGTGGAGGAGAGGGCACTATTTAGCCCATAACATAAAGTGATCCTAAAGGTGCTCACATTATGTTGAGATGGATAATGGGATACTTTGTGCCTTATTATATTCACTCCTTACAGCTGTTTCAGAAATATTTAACATCCACTATGCTCATGGCTTGGTGTTAAGCTAGGCGAACAAAAACTGGGGAGGGCATGGCTCCTGCCTTCAAGGAGCTCACCTATCTCTCTGGAAAATCATTTAGAGAGACCAGATGTTCTCAAACTCATAAGCACATCTGTGTCATCTAGAGGGTTGGTTAAAACACAGATGAGGGGCCCCACTACTAGAGTTTCTGATTCAGTAGGCCCAATAATTTACATTTCTAACAAGTTTCCAGGTGCTGGTCTGGAGACCACACACTTTCAGAACTACTGAGCTAGATGTATCAAGATCACATGTGACATGTATGACTGAGGAGGCACAGGTGCTCACAGAGCACAGAGGAGGGGCCATTTTCTGTTTCCCTACTAAAGCAGTCAAGGAGACAACTGGGAAAGTCCCTTTGTACCTGAAAATTCCCCAGAAAAAGTCATAGCATTTGGACTTTGAGCTTGTAAACATATCGTGGTAAGCAGCAGTGCATTGCCTATATCATTAATTTGCTGCTTGGCAAATATTACCTTTAATTACTAATTATATTTATATAAGAAAATAGAGCCTGGGGTAGCAAGCAAGTCTGGGTTCTATCTTTGCTCTGAAAATGCTGTGGGAACTTTGGCAAAACACTACCAGGCACTGAGATTAGGTTATGTTCATCTATAAAACTAAAAGGATTAAAGGAGAAGATCTTGAAACTTCCTTCCAATCTTTATGATTCTATACATGTTATCTTATTAGGGTAAAAAGACTCTTAAGCTGAAACTGGAACCTTATGTTTGACTCTATGTATCTCTGTGATAGCACAGTACCTTGAACATAGTAGCTGTTCAGCAAAAGTTGAGTGCTTGATTGACTCACTCACTCTGCCACTCCTGCTGAAGACACCAGAGTCCTTTCTTACTGCTGTAATATCAGTTTGCCCTCAACTGAAGACTCTAACCCTCATCCAAATGCTTAGCTGCCAGCAGCTCCCCTTTTCGTCAAGCACTCCTCTCTGCCACCACTCACTCATACTGTTAGCTTTTAGCATTGTTCCAGTCCCCATTCATTTCTCTTGGGCACAGTATTGAAGGAAATTATCCACTGACTCTATTGTCTCTCCATTCATTACCTTGCTTCCTGATTTTATTTAATCTGGCTTGTGGCCCTCTGTGCTTGGAGTGTGATCTCTAGCACACAAAGTGCTACCCCAAACATTGTCTCTCTTAATAGGCCTATGGTCCATGAATTAGCGTTTGTGCCTCTCACCTGTGGACCCTGGTTAAGTATTTACCCTCCTGGGTATAATAATAATAAAGAGGATTAAATAAAAAGCGTATGTCACATGAATATCTATCTATCTATCTATCATAAGTATGCCATAGAGATGGCATATAAAGTGATAATTAGAAAAATCATTTAGCATATAGTAAATGCTTAATAGATACTAGATGTTATCTCTGTAAATTAGACTGTACCTACTTCTCTAAGTCTTTGATTTAGGAATTTGACCATCTTAATTTATAAAAGTGCTCTCTGAGAAAGGCAAAAACTTTGCTCTGAAGCCTGCTTTTTTTTTTTTTTTTAAGATTTATTTATGCATCCAAGAGCTGGGGTGTAGGCCAGAGGTGGGAGGGTGGTGGGGGTGAGAGGATTCACCAGAGATAGAGTGGGGAGCAGAACAGGTGGATCTACTGAAATAAACTGCTGAGGAGAGCAGAGAGCCAGATAGGAGAGGTCTGCTGTGCCATGTGGGTTAGCTCCATGTGGGTTAGCTCCCTAGCAGGGGATAGAATTTGGGCTGCAGTTGCTGCCAATAACTTCATAGTGCTGAGATTTAACCCACTGCGCCACCAGGGAGGCCCCGTTTTTGTTTTTTTTTTTTAAGAACAATCACCAGTCTTTTCAGTACAGTATATAATAAAAATGGCAGAGGCAAAGATTAAGGCAGGAGAGAGTCACAGGATCTTAGATGTGTTCTCTTTTGTGTTTTGAGTTTGTTTTTTTAAAAAATTAGTACCTCCCAGAGGGAACCATGTTGTCTTTAAAAAATTACAGTATAGTCTTTGTACTTGAATAGCTTATGGTTTCACTGGGGAAATGTGGGTCCTTTCATGGTGGACACTCAATTTGTGCTTGCTGCTCTTAAAGATGATGCTATGATGACTGTGAAAATACTTAGGAAATAAAAGGATATGATTGTGTCAGATACAAATAATTGTTATGAGTTTAAAAACTTTTGGCTGGGGTGATCAAGAGAAGCAGTAAGAAGTCCTATGGCCTTGAGTTGGTCTGAAAGGATGGACTATGTATGTGATTTGGGATAAAGTGTGCAGTTTATGTTGTCTTTACAGCCTTCCCAGAGAACTGGCTATTTGCCAGTGTAACTCCCATTCATGAGTGAGTTCAGAGATAACGCTGATGACTGCCAATGATAAGTCCTATTCTCATCTAGTGAGTGGGTGTCTCTCTAATAAAGTAGCATCACTGAACACAGAAACAGGCTTAACACATCCAGGGAAAAGTAACACCATTTCTATAAAGAGGGCAGTTCAGCTCACGAGTTCTCCAGAGTGAGTGAAATTGTACTTAGACAGCCAAATAATCTTTGACAAAGTCATACATGGAAGGCCATAAATATGCTTCTGTGCTTGTAGTGTGAGCGTTCTAGTTCTGGCTGCGGTGAGCTGTCCATGTTTATCTTAGCAGCACACAACTCTAAAAGAGAACTAAAACAGAGCTAGAAAAGAGGAAATATATACTGAAAATGTAAGTTTCTCTAAATTATTGAGTAGATTTCATCCAATCGTGTTAATGCATTTCTTCTTTGTCATTTGGATCTTAACTACCCTATGGGTTAACCACACTGTAAGTTACTATTCCTAAATCATAGGCTTCAAGAAATGAATAGAGAATCTTCCTAGTTTCTTTTTCAATAAAGATTTAAATAAAGTCATCTTTTTTATCTCTTTCACCTTTTATATCATGACATCAGGAGGGCCTACTGACTTCTCTGTCTGGCTTTCTGTCTTTGATTTTTTTTTAACTTTTTTTTTAAGATTTATTTATTTATGCATACAAGCTGAGGTACAGGCCAGAAGCGCAGGGCAGCAAGAGGTTTCACCAGAGACAGAGTGGGGAGCAGAACAGGCAGATCTACGAAAATACACTGCTGAGGGGAGCAGCTGGTGGGGCAGGAGAGGTCCGCCAGGCCTTGTGGGAATCTCCCCCTCAGGGGTTTGAACTCGCTCCCACCACCCCCACCCCCCACTCCCTCCCAGCTCCCCCAACCCCCTCCCCACCACCGTGCTGCCCACAGCTCTACAGCTCCACAGCACAGCACTTAACCACTGCGCCACCAGGAAGGCCCCTCTGCCTTTGATTTTTTTTTAAAGAAACATTTATTCGTTCATTTACAATAAGTTGGGGAATATAAAGAGCATAATACAAAGTATCTTTTGCTAGGATTCCTGATGTTACTCACCCCATTCCATCCTTTCTATCTATTCATATCTTAGTAAATTTCTATATCCTCCATGGAGCATTCCCTGACCCCTTTGACCTCTGAACCCTGCCCTTTGTGGGTGACATCCTCAGTAAGAACTTAATCATAAAATCCCCTGTTAAATCATAGAATCCCTTGTTAAATCTCTTCAACTTGTATTTCTTGTAAAAGCAGCGTGGCATGGTAGGTAGAATATAACATTTGACTGTACAGCCTTGCACTAATTAATTTGTGTTTATTTAATCTGTAAAACAGTGAAGATAATAAAACTGCCCATGTCATAGGATCGATATAAGGTTCCAAATAAAGTGCTTAGAAAAATGCCTAGCTCATCTTTAACGCTCACTCCATGTTGGTTTTTATATCTCTTTCGTCCCTTCTATCTGATCCATTTGCAGCACTTTGTCTTTTTGTTTTACGAAAGAATGAGATGGTTTCTGCCCTCAATATACTGAGCTGTTGGAAAACAACCCAATATTTAAAATCTAGTTGTTCCCTACTATTAAGTGACAAATGAGATGTACAATAAACCCATGATTTTGTGAGCATCTTCTAGGGCCTACCAAGTTGTTCTATGAAACCTTTTGACCCTTTTTTTGCCCTTTACTTGGATATACTTATGTATTTTGTGACTTTTCCAAGTCTCACATCAGCAATTCAGGTTTTTTTCTTTTTCTTAAAGATTTTATTTATTTATGTATACAACAGCTGGGGTTTTGAAACCTTTTTTCCCTTTACATAGAAATACTTATGTACTTTGTGGCTTTTCCAAGTCTCACATCAGCAATTCAGTTTTTTTTTTCTTTTTCTTTTCTTCTTTTTAAAGATTTTATTTATTTATGCATACAACAGCTGGGTTGTAGGCCAGAGGTGTGGGGGGTGGGAGAGTGAGAAGATTCACCAGAGACAGAGTGGGGAGCAGAACAGGCACACTGACTGAAATATACTGCTGAGGGGAGCAGCGGGTGAGAGAGGAGAGGTCTGCTGTGCTATGCAGAATCTCTCTTGCCCGGATCGAACTTGTGCTACAGTGGCTGCTGATAGCTTCATAGTGCTGAGATTTATCAGCTTGTGCCACCAGGGAGGGCCTCCTTTTTTTTAAAGATTTATTTATTTATGCATACAAGAGTTGGGGCATAGGCCTGAGGTGTGTGTTTGGTGGGGCGGTGTGTGTGTGTGTGTGTGTGTGTGTGTGTGTGTGTGTGTGTATGTGTGTGTGAAAGAGCGAGAGAGCGAGAGAGCGAGAGAGCGAGAGAGCGAGAGAGCGAGAGAGAGAGAGAGAGAGAGAGAGAGAGAGAGAGAGAGAGAGAGAGAGAAAGGATTCACCAGAGACAGAGTGGGGAGCAGAACAGGCAGACTGACTGAAATATAGTGCTGAGGGGAGCAGCGGGCGAGACAGGAGAGGTCTGCTGTGCCATGTGGGTCAGCTACCTGACCAGCCCCAGATGGAATTCACTTGCAGTGGCTGCCAACAGTTTCATAGTGCTGAGACTTAATTCTTGCACCACGAGGGAGGCCCAGCAATTCACTTTTTAGGAGATGGCAGACAATCCCCTTACCAACTGCAAATATTTGTGATCACTCTCTTTTTCTCTCTCTCACACACACAATGGCCCCATTTATTTATTAGTTGGATAGGAAAGATTTTTGTTTACATGCCTGTTCTTTTTGATCCAAGGTGTACATTTCCCTAGACTTCTAATAAGGAAAGATTTTTGTTTACATGCCTATTCTTTTTGATCCAAGGCATACATTTTCCTAGACTTCTAATAAGGTATCTTCTAATAAGACTCCAGGTTTCCTGTAGACATTCTACATTCTAAGCTACATGCTTTTGGTTCTTACTTATCCACTGATGCTCAGGAACTGTAAAATCTTTGTGTCCAGTACCATCAATAAATATTGATTATTTTTACTCACATTGTCAGCACTGAAGGTGTAAAGTTCCAAAAATACATCCAGATTATTTTTATTTCTTAAAAAAAAAAACACCAAATGAATTGGTAATGAATCTAAATATACTTTACTGGAAAATAAAAACCCTTTATTTCTCCAACCTTGCTGAGAAAACTGAAAAATGACTAAAAGAGATTTACAAACTTGAAATAAATGTCACATTTTACTAATGACAAGAACCAGTTGTAATTTGACTTAAATATAGATTCTCTGAAGTTGGGACACTGGATTTCCTAGCTGTCTACCACTATTCAATTATTACAACTTAAAAAGGTTTCAGTCTTTTAAAAATCTTGACTGTTTTCATGTCTTATTGTTTGTACTGGATTTTTAAAAGAGATTTACTTTTATTCATTTAGGCATAGAAGAACTGGGGTCTTGGCCAGAGGTGGGGGCGGGGGTGAGAGGATTTACCAAAGACAGAGTGGGGAGCAGAACAGGAAGATCTACTGAAATACACTGCTGAGGGGAGCAGCGGGCAAGGCAGGAAAGGTCTGCTGTGCCATGTGGGAAGCTCCCTGGCTGGGTGTTGAACTCATACTGCATTGGCTGAGGATAGCTTCATAGTGCTGACACTTAACCCCTTGCATCACCAGGGAGGCCCCCCTGTAGTGGATTTTTATATAAATTTTAATTTTTTTTTTCAAAATAATCGTATCACTGTTGAAGTAAATGAGAATGTTTCAAAGTGTAGGAGGAAAATGCTATGGTTGGCATTCTCCAAATTTCCCCCTTTTTATTTCATCAAATAAGGAGAGAGTAAAATTAAAAGCCATGTGAACGCTGCAAGTTAAGTTTAAACTTTAAAAAATGTAGTCATTTTTTGAGAGAAACAAGACATGCATGCCCAAATTATTTCCACCTGATACAGACCTAGTTCTAAAAGTGCATCAACTAGATTCAGATATATATTTTTTAAAGATTTATTTATTTATGCATACAAGCTGGGGTACAGGCCAGAGGTGTGGGGCGACGAGAGGGTTCACCAGAGACAGACTGGGGAGCAGAACAGGCAGATGGACTGAAGTACACTGCTGAGGGGAGTAGCTGCACGGCAGGAGAGGTCTGCCACGCCATGTGGGAATCTCCCTGGCCAGGGGTTGAACTCGCATCACTGCTGCTGACAGCTCCACAGCTTAACCGCTCTGCCACCAGGGAGGCCCTAGATTCAAATATTTTAAAAAACAGTGTCCTGGCATCCCTTTCACACTTACTTCTCAACTTCTGTGATTATAGAAATTGCTGAAGTCTTTTCTTTGACAATGACTTGATTGAACCCATACCAGGTGGAATAAGGCAACCATCTAAGAATTAATTTGGCTATTGTTCAAATTAACATGAACATATTCTTCTCTTTTCAGAGAAGTGTTAGCATAATCACGGCTTTTATCTTTCCAAAAGCACTTGTCATTTAGTTATTAGTGTGATTTTTCTGATTCTTTGTTAGATTCTTTGAGACAGCGCAGGTGGGGTTTGTTTTTATTATTAAAACCATGTTTTGATGAATGAAAACACCAGTTCAGTACCCTCAAAGAGTAACTTTTAACACAAAACATACTTAAATGTTTAACATTTATCTTCAAAGCAGTTTTAAGTAAATAAAAATTCTTTGCCAAGCTAGGTCCATGTTTTGTAGCTTCCAGCTGTGAAGCACCCACCATATAAAGCAGCCATATTAAATGTTAATCACTTAAGCTCTAACTAATTAAATATTTAGTCCTATGAAGATCTAGAGAGAGTGAAAAAGGTTGAACTCGATTTAATGTATACAACTATTAGAAATCACATTCTCTCCCAAGATAATTAAAATGAAACTATTTATACAACATTTCACCTTTGGAACCTCCAAGGCACAAGACCATTCCAAAATTCTTCCTTGTCATCATTGTCGTGATTACAAATGGCATTATTGCTATCAGAGCTAATATTTACTGCAAATTTACTTTGTGCTTTACACACAGAATTTTATTTGTTCCTCACAACAGCCCTATAAGGTAGGTGCTGTCATTATCTCTATTCAGAGTCTAAAACTTTAGAAAGGCTAAGTAACTTGACAAAGGTCACATAAGTAGTAGGTGCCAGATCCTGGGTTTGAAAATGGGCTAATTCAGTTTAAAGATCTTGGGCCTAACCTTTATTTTCCTTAAGCCTTCTTACTTATATTTGGTAAAAAAAATGCCTTTACAAATGACCTTTTCATTGGGGCCCACTTTGGTCTCCCCCTTCATTAAGCAATGTTGGATAAGATAGGCCTTAAAGGAATAGGGAGACCAGGTATAAATAATTAAAATGCTAATTGACAAAGAGATTTTAAAACAAGCATGACTGTCAGATGAGTCACGTGGACTATGAACAAATGCATGGCGTTTGATTAGCAATCCATGGTGGGAACTATTGATAAAAAATGCCTTTAATCATTACTATGGTGGAACTATTGACATCATTGTGCCCTCGTGGGCATGCTCCGGATGGGTCCACTGCCCCAGCAAAGGCAGAGTTGGGAAGTGCAAAGGCAGAGTAGGAACAAATGGGAATCCTCCAGTAGGCTCTGGAAAGGAAAAGGTGGGCACAGGGTATAGAGGAAGGGGGTCACATACATTTACTGATGTCCTAGTCAGTACCAAGGACAGTTTTAGACCAGGCAAGAGGAGAGTTTTCAATATTAGGGAGTTTGGGTCACTTCATCTCTTCTTTCTTTAGCTATTGCGTGACCTTATGTCCTTCTACTTAAGTTTCATTTTTCTCATCTGTAAAAAGGGAGTAATTCCTGTTCCCTTGTGTTTTCTCCTAGTCAACAAATGAAGGCCACAGTATAAAAGGAAAATATGTTACTATTTTATATAAATTCATTCAACTTGTGAAATGTCTGAGCATCTTTATAAAACAAGCGCTGCAGAAAACTTAGAGGGAAACATTGAAATTCACTAATGACTGCAGCTATACAGATAAATCCTCAAACCTCCTCATTTATCCTTTAAATGGCAGGAACTTGAAAAATTAAAATGGGATCTAGTTAGCTTTCAATTACTCAGACCACTGACAATTCAATTTATGGATTGCATAGAATTTTAATTCACTCATTTCACACGTCGTTATCAACTCTACATGAAGTTTAAGAGGACAAAGGATGAAAGTCGAATTGGTCCTTTTTCCGTGTTATTTCCAAGGAGGGGGCAGGGAGAGGCGGGATCTCCTTTGAGACAGGGCCGGGGCTGCCAACAATTGCTATTACTGCCTGACTGGTAAGAATCGGCTGATGAAAAGGTGACTGCGACGCGAAAACTCTGATTTAATCAGGCGCACCCTTCCACCCCGGCTTTAGATGAGGAATTTTCCTCTCTCCCGCCCGCACAGAAGGAGCTGAGACAGCATCTGGCATCATAATACTAACATTTGTTTCGTGATTTCCTTTTTACCCGGCCCTCTGACACACACCACTTTTCAGCGATCAGGATTCAATGGTACCTTCCTGCATTTTACCTAGATCTGTCCGAGAGGCCAGGGCCCGATCTTTTCGCCGGCTGTAACAGCAGCGGCCGGGACCCCTCCCCGAAGAAGCGAGCTCTCCCCCAGCTTTATTCCAGGCCTGTGACACCTCCACTCCCTCGGCGAAACCGCCGTGACTCACATCTTGCAGATCCTTCACCCCCCACGCGCCCCCAAAACACAGCCCCCCCGGACCCAACCCGAGCCCACAGCGCTCCGTCAACCCGCCCAAGCCGACTTGGAGGTCTCGGGTCTGAGTCACACAGAAAAGACCACCCTCGTCGGCTTCCCCACACACAGTCCCTCACACCCGGGCGCACCGGCCGCCGGGCCTCCTCGCCCGACGCACCAGAGCCCGTCGTCTCGGTGTAACTTGTTATGCTCCAGCTCGAGCCCTTGACCCAAAAACCTCCGAAAACCGAGAGCGGCAGAGCCTGCCTCGGGCGGCCTTTGATGGCTTTGTTATTGTTTGGGTTTGAATCGATACGCCCCTCCCCATCCTTCCTCTCTTGCGGCTCGACACCCAGCTCCCGCCTCCCCGCACGCCCCGCGCCCCTCCCCCTCTATTTTGGCGCCTTTTCCTTCCCGCCACGTCGTGGCGGCGTAGAGACCATTCTGACCGCGAGAGCAGGGCGGGGCCTAGCGGCCTTATGCAGATCAGTCGGCTCCTGGTTGGCTAGAAACGAGCCGGCGGGGGCGGGGCTGGGGCGCGGCGACGGAGCGCGCGGGGCGGGGGCCGAGGGGAGTCGCCCTGTCCCACCGCTTCCCCACCCCCTCTCCTCCCTCCGCCGGCCCGGCTGCCCAGCTCCCCGCCTAGGCCTCCCGGGGAGGCCCCGCCCCATCCCCGCCCGCCCGCGCCCCCCTTCCCAGCCGGCGCGCTCCGCCCCTTTACTCCTGGCGGCTGGGTGAGCCCGGCGTCTGCTGCAGCGGCCGCGGTGGCGGAGGAGGCCCGAGAGGACTTGGCGTTAGCGGCGGCGGCGGCGGTGGCGGGACCGGCAGCAGCGGCGGCAGCAGCGGCAGCAGCGGCGGCGGCGGCGGCTACAGCTACAAACCTCCTGTGCTACGGCGCTGCCGCACGAGTCCCACGAGCCGCCCACCCCGCCGCCCTCGGCGGTGCCTGACCCCGCCGGCGTGTCCGCCGGCCGCCAGCCCCGGCAGCGCCCCCAGTCGTCCTCCGACTCGCCCTCGGCCTTCCGCGCCAGCCGCAGCCACAGCCGCAACGCCACCCGCAGCCTCAGTCCCCGCCATCGGCACAGCCACCGGCACAACCCCAGCCCCAGCTCCCGCCGCAGCTCCTCCAGACACAGCCCCTCCGCCGCCACCCTGGAGGTTGGGATGCTCTTGTCTAAGATCAACTCGCTTGCCCACCTGCGCGCCGCGCCCTGCAGCGACCTGCACGCCACCAAGCTGGCGCCCGGTGAGCGCCCTCCCCAGCCCCGGGGTGGACGGTGGCTGGACCCCAGGGTGGGAGCTGGGGGCTCGCGAGCCGGCTCTGAGTCCCTGTGCCTCTCCCTTCCCCAGGCAAGGAGAAGGAGCCCCTGGAGTCGCAGTACCAGGTGGGCCCGCTTCTGGGCAGCGGCGGCTTCGGCTCGGTCTACTCGGGCATCCGTGTCGCCGACAACTTGCCGGTGAGTGGGCGCCCCGCCGCGGGGAGGGCGCATCGGTGTGTTTTGGCCCCGGCGAGGTGACCTAACGGAGGCTGTCTTGGGGGGGTTCTAGGTGGCCATCAAGCACGTGGAGAAGGACCGGATTTCCGACTGGGGAGAGTTGGTGAGTGCCCTGGAGGGAGCGACCCCCAGGTGGGTGGGGTGAGGGGCACCCTCCGACTCCCACCCTAACGCACCT
The DNA here is from genome assembly GCA_004024925.1 of Scalopus aquaticus. Classification (NCBI taxonomy): domain Eukaryota; kingdom Metazoa; phylum Chordata; class Mammalia; order Eulipotyphla; family Talpidae; genus Scalopus; species Scalopus aquaticus. The sequence goes on from PVIJ01008162.1 coordinate 65,913, forward strand.
CCCTCGCCCCTGCAGCCCAGTGGCACCCGAGTGCCCATGGAAGTGGTCCTGCTGAAGAAGGTGAGCTCGGGCTTCTCCGGCGTCATTCGGCTCCTGGACTGGTTCGAGAGGCCCGACAGTTTCGTCCTGATCCTGGAGAGGCCCGAGCCGGTGCAAGACCTCTTCGACTTTATCACGGAAAGGGGGGCCCTGCATGAAGAGCTGGCCCGCAGCTTCTTCTGGCAGGTGCTGGAGGCCGTGCGGCACTGCCACAACTGCGGGGTGCTCCACCGCGACATCAAGGACGAGAACATCCTTATCGACCTCAATCGCGGCGAGCTCAAGCTCATCGACTTCGGGTCGGGGGCGCTGCTCAAGGACACGGTCTACACGGACTTCGATGGTGAGCCAGGCCGGGGAGGGAGCTGTCTGTCTGGGAGGGGGCTGCCCTGGTGACTCGGCCAGGCCCGGAGGCCTCGGCCAGCTTCCCTCTTCGGCCCTTTGTAAAGGTCATCGGACCGCCTGGCTCGATGCTGGCAGGGGTGGGGCGAAAGAGCTTCCCGGCGTAGTAAACCGGAGGTTCCCAGCCAGCTGAACCTATAATGTTTCTGGCTTGATTTTATTTCTGAGTGGAATTCAGTGGGTTCCGAGCTTTCCCGATGAATAAGAGCTTGTGGGCAACCGGCCGTAGCCCAGATTTCTGAAGTCTGACCCAGTTTCACCGCCAGTTAAAGGATAGGGAGGGGGGGAGGAGGAAGGGAGAGCGGGAGAGATGAAAATTGACTCCGGTTTTGTAATTTTTGTTTGGTTTTATAAGGGACTTAGTTTTCTCTAAGGTAGTTTTCAAGAGCTGCAGTTTTTTTCCTTTTCCGCCCCTTTGATCTGGAGGCAGATAAGGAATAGAAACGGTAGTTTCACTCAATAATTCATTTTGTTGATTTTGTGTGTGTATTTGTATGTGTTGTGGGGTGAGGTAGTCGGGAATGAATGTTGTGAAATAAGATCTCTTGCTGGTTTGAAAATGAGTCGGGTGTCTCCTCAGAGGATGAAAACCTATCTTAGGGAGGGGCTTGGAGCGGTTTCTTTCAGAAAAGAAGGAATGGAGAGCCCGAGATCAAAGCAAAGGAGGGTGGGTCATCATCTGAGCGGCTTAGCTTAACAAACGACAGCCTTTCAAAACTTGTGACTGGGGCTTGTGGTTTGTGTTTATTTGCCCTTGGAGGACGCTGGGTTGGGCTGCCCTTTTTTTTTTTTTTTAATTTAACAGTTAATGGCTGGCCGAGTCCTCCCCGGTTTTTTCCTTCGAGTCTTTGCTGCCCCCTGGTGAGCACCAGCGGAATGGCCCCCACTTTTTTTTTTACAACCCAAAGTTTGTAAACAGGAATCACGTGGTTTGAAACCAGCCCTGCAGCTCTGTCTACCTTTCCAGTGTGGGGCGGAAGGGGTGTGGGTGTCTGCACTCAGAAGGTGGGGAGGAAAGCGTCCCAAAGGGCACCCTGACTTAGGACATGCCCTCACCTGGCTGGTTTGAGATGACAATCTCAGCGGACTCTCCTGGGCAACATATAATGCAAATTAAGGACGGTCTGTGGGCTACCTCCCTTGATTGTGGAGACATTCATCCCTTCTCCCATTGGGTGGTCCTACCACATAGAGGCCTCAGGCTTTGGGTGTGTGGCCAACCCTGTTTGTTTCTTGGAGTGATTTGTGAAGAATTTCAGCTTGTGGTTTGGGTTGGTAGAGAGGTGGGTAATGCTTTGGGTTGGAGGGTTGCCATCAGCCCTGATCCACGCCTTTAGCCCAGAGGTAAAAATGGAGTTCACTCAGCTCCTGAGAGGAGGGTGGTGATTTTTAAAAAAGAGTTACTCAGCAGACACATACACAGTTGGCTTTGTGTTTTATTTTTGCTAAAAGTGTGTTTTCTCCCTTCCTATTCCCCTGGCTCACAGGGACCCGAGTGTATAGCCCTCCAGAGTGGATCCGCTACCATCGCTACCATGGCAGGTCGGCGGCTGTCTGGTCCCTGGGGATCCTGTTGTATGACATGGTCTGTGGAGATATTCCTTTTGAGCATGACGAGGAGATCATCAGGGGCCAAGTTTTCTTCAGGCAGAGGGTCTCTTCAGGTAACTCCTTGGAAGTCCTTTGTTGAGAAGGGGGAGATCAAAGCTGTCGGTCCTCGGGACAGTTTGAATGCTGGAGAGCTTCACTTTCTAGCCAGGCCAGACCCTTGGCTGGCAAAGATCTGGGTCAAGAGCTAGCCCCCGGGAATAATGGTTTGCATTAGAGCCTTGAGAAAAGACCTTTCTAGTTTCTACTGAAAGGTTTAAGTGCCAGCAGAGTCCTGTTCCCTCAACTACTGGCTGTTTGCTAGGGAGTGAAAGGTAGATGGCTCTTTTAGCCTTCTTTCTCCCTTAAGGCAGGCTCTAAATATTTCGCTTCCAGTGACCTCATTGTGGGTGTTGTTCATATTTGTAAGTTGGTAGGTGAATTGAATCACCTCATCACGCTCAGTGATGTCTCATCAAAACCCCTTGTCATCATCCTTCCTATTTCTGGTGAGTGGGTGTCGTGGGAAAGGCCCCAGCTATTGAAGTTTTAAAACCACAGGTTTAAGAGGAGAGCTATTTTTTTTAGCTCAAAGCAGTCTGCCTCCAGATGTTAGTTAACACCTTCCCATTGAAGAATGAGTTCCTGAAAATGCTGTGGTCTCTGGACCCCAGACTTCTGGGCCCCTGGAAGCAAATTGGGAAGACCTTTGCATTGCAAAAACAAGTTGAGTCATTCATAACCCCTGTCTGTTTGCTCACTTGCAGAGTGCCAGGATCTCATTAGATGGTGCTTGGCCTTGAGACCAGCAGACCGGCCCTCCTTTGAAGACATCCAGAACCATCCATGGATGCAGGATGTCCTCCTGCCCCAGGAAACTGCTGAGATCCACCTCCACAGCCTCTCGTCAGGGCCCAGCAAATAGCTTTTCCCGCAGATCCTCCCTTCCCTGTCAGATACGCGAGGGAAGGGAAGTTTCTGTTTCCAGCTTCCTGAGTAACAGTGACACTTCTCGCCAAACAGGACAGTGCTTGATACAGGAACAACATTTACAACTCATTCCAGACCCCAGGCCCCTGGAGGCTGCCTCCAGATAGTGGGGGAAGAGACTCTGCTCCAGGCGTCCTCCCAACTCCTCCCATAGATGCTCTCTCATAGGTGTCCAGCATTGCTGGATTCAGCAAAAATCCCCGGGGTGGGGGGTGGGAGTGGGTCAGAACCCTGCCATGAAACTTTCCTTCATCACAAGTTCTGCTGAATGCCGAGATGGGTCGGGTAGGGGGAAAATGGGTTGGGGTGGGGTAGGACTATCACCATTTTAAGTCCCTGTCACCTCTTCCGACTCCTCTGAGTGCCTTCGTGGGGACTCCGGCTGTGCTGGGAGAAATACTTGAACTTGCCTCTTTTACCTGCTGCTTCTCCAAAAATCTGCCTGGGTTTGGTTCCCCAGTTTTTCTTCTTCCCCGTCTCCTTTCCCCACCCTACATATGAAAGGTGCCATGGAAGAGGCTACAGGGCCAAATGCTGAGCCACCTGCCCTCTTTTCTGCCTCCTTTAGTAAGACTCCGAGTGAACTGGTCTTCCTTTTTGGTTTTTACATAACTTTCAAAGCTAAGACCTCACACACACAAAATGCACAAACAATGCAAATCAACAGAAAAACTGTAAATGTGTGTACAGTTGGCATGGTAGTGTACAAAAGGATTGTAGCTGATCTGATTTTTTTTAATTTTGCCTTTAAGTTATTTTACCTGGTTTTAATTTTTTTTTTTTTTTGAAAAGGTGCGCATTCTAACCTGGAGGTCAACAATATGTATTTATTTATTTATTTATTTGGTTCCCTTCCTGCACCAAGCTTCCACGGCTGCTGCCATAGTTTTCTTTCCTCCTTTCCTCCTCTGACTTGGGGACCTTTTGGGGGAGGGCTGCGACTGCTTGCTCTGTTAGTAGGGTGATGGGACTCAGGCAGGACGGCTGCCGCAGCTCCCTGACTGCCATGGGCCCCTGCCTGCTTCCCCAAGTGGGTGTGGGTCCCAAGAGGGTGGGGGCGGGGCGGTGTTGCTGACTGTGTATATAGGATAGTTACATGAAAAGCAGTTCTGGATGGTGTGCCTTCCGGATCCTCTCTGGGGCTGTTTTGAGCAGCATGTAGCCTGCTGGTTTTATCTGAGTGAAATACTGTACAGGGGAATAAAAGAGATCTTATTTTTTTTTTATACTTGGCGTTTTTTGAATAAAAACCTTTTGTCTTAACTCATGGCTTCTAAGTGTGGTCTCTGCAGAGGTTTGCTAATGTGTATTAATTGAACACTTGGTGAATGCCAAAATCCTATGTTAGGAAGAACTCTCAGCCTAAATCTGGCTTCCTTCAACAGGAGATTCTGAAATGCGTATAGGGCCAAGAAGATGGAGGGGTCAATCTTGTGGAGATTGGGTCTGAGGGCCCGGGTGGAAATTGTAAAGGTGGGCTACTGAGGCACACATCTCCCAGTTGCACCAATCTCAGGTCTTACTGGTGGCAGTAGGGTAGAGTTTGTCGTCAGAGATTTATGTTGGAGAGGGCTGACCCAGTGATAGCCAAACTTGGACCTGTTGAACTAATGTTTAAAGCTTTTTTCAACTGTCTTACTGAAAACATTTTGAGTGTGCCCATCATACATGCTAAGTTTACTGGAAAACTATATTACTCAGTTCTTGATTCAAGTGCCTTTCACCTGTAGTATGGGGTTTAGTCATTAGCAATAGCTGATAGGTAGAAATTCGTTTTTTCACGTTAACAGGGTTTTTCCCTCCAAGTTTGACAAAAGGGTTTATATTCTGCCATTTTCCTAGAGCTTGTGCTGGATAATTAGTATTTTTAGTCTGGTTTCTTTGCAGCAATCCCCTTGTCCATTCTTTCAAGGTTTAAGCTAACTGGGAGAGCCCACAAATCCAGTTTGTGTAGGTGGTCTGAATCTTGGGGGTGCATTCTGTCAGTTTGCATTAAATATCAGTAAATGTTGGTTACTTTTTTCTTCATGAGCATCAGCACATCCTTGTGTGTTATCTTCTCCTGGTCGGTCTCTTGCACACAGCCTTGGGACACTGGCACGTATCCTCTAGTCAGTGTGTGTGAGGACCCAGCCAACAGTATTCTGTACACCTCATTTTCTACCCTTAAGCTGGGACTCTAAACCCTAGCTCAGTCCCCATATGGCTGCAGGAGAGGAAGGAAGGATTTCTTGGTTCTGGGGGCTGATTTTCTGAGTTCCCCTTTTCTCTACTACCTCCTTCCTCCTGACCCCTTGAGTATGAGGGCTGCATACCCCATCCTTTCCCGTAAAATTCCCACTTGAGCAATGAATAGTTGCTTCAAACGTCTAAACAAATCTAGCGAAGTCCGCCTTTTCCCTTAAAGTGAGTTCCTGGAAGTTTCCCTGTCTTTTTGGACTGCCGACTGTGCTCCTACCGGGTGCAAGATGTTAGGGACTGGGAAGGGTGAAAGGACATATTTAGTCTCTTCTCATGGGCAGTTTAAAATCTAGTGTGAAGAGGGAGTCATATAATGAACAAGACTGTGGCCACAGGAATACAGAGGGGAGCCATGGTTAGGGCCGGAGACCTGGGAAAGGGGCTTGGACTTCCAGTCTCCAAACTTGACTTACCTAGATGACTTGTACCTATTACACCTTTGTAAGAGTAATCTCTAAATTATTTAGATTAATTGTAGATCTATATATTAGTCTCTAAATAGACATAGCCCGAGATTGGATTATTAGGACGATGGAATTAAATAACTTAACATTCTAACAAATACTATACTCATATCCAAATGGATACTAGCTCTTGCTGGATACATACATATGTAATTAAAGTGCTAAGAAGTACAGGGCAATAAATTCCCAGAGTCAAAGGGATGTTGTGATTTGAGGAGGAGGATCTGCACGAGGGCCTTCAACTCACTGGGCACTGCTTTATTTCATAAGCCGGACTGTGAAGACCAAGGTGTTTACATTATTCTTTACAGCTTTTGGTTTGTCTTAAATATTGCATGATCAATTTTTAAAAGTAATAAAATTTTATTTGTGATCACATAGGAGGTGGCAGGTGGAGTAATTACTGCCCTTGGCTAAGTAACCCGGGAAGACTTCAAAGAGGAGGCAGCATTTCATCCAGACTTTGAAGAATGAGCTCAGTTTGTTCACCTGTAAAGCAAGGCACTGAACAGTACAGGTAGAGCAGAGAAATACACAGGGGCTAATGTTTTCGGCTCCTTTTATTTATTTATTTATTATTATTTTTTAAAGATTTATGCATACAAGAGCTGGGGTGTAGGCCAGAGGAGTGTGTGTGTGTGGGGTGTGTGTGTGAGAGGATTCACCAGAGACAGAGTGGGGAGCAGAACAGGCGGATTTACTGAAATACACTGCTGAGGGGAGCAGCGGGTAAGACAGGAGAGGTCTGCTGCGCTATATGTGGGTTAGCTCCAGTGGCTGTCAATAGCTTCACAGTGCTGAGACTTAACCTTGTGCTGCCAGGGAGGCCCCGAGACCAAGTCTTTTATTTTTTTTAAAGATATATTTATTTATGCATACAAGCTGGGGTATAGGCCAGAGGTGTGGGGGTGGGGATGAGAGGGTTCACCAGAGACAGAGTGGGGAGCAGAACAGGCAGATCTACTGAAATACACTGCTGAGGGGAACAGCAGGCGAGGCAGGAGAGGTCTGCTGCATCATGTGGGAAGCTCCCTGACCAGGGATCAAACTCCTGGATGCAGTGGCTCTGGGTAGCTTCATAGCTCTGAGACTTAACCCCTGCACCTCCAGGGAGCCCATGTTTTCTGCACCTTTTAAACCAGGAAACGGCCAGCTGCAGCCCACTGACCGAAACTAACAACACCATGTGGTGTTTCTATAACCATGGTGGTGTATAGCCTGCAAGCTAAGACTGGGCTTTGCAGTTGTAAATGGTTGATAAAATAACAAATAAAGGATAATATTGTGTGATGGGTAAAACTTAAATGAAATGAAATTTTCAGCGTTCATTAATAAGGCTCATCCCTTTATAAACCATCCAGCTCCTTCCTTGCTACAATGGCAGAGTGGAGTAGTTGTGACAAAGGACTACCGGCCCTCAAAGTCAAAGATGTGTCCTCTCTGGCCTTTTACAGAAGTTTGCCAACTCCTGTACTAGACCATAGTCTCATTAACTCATTTTCATTGTTCGTAACACTTAGCTAATACTCATTCATGTTTTTGCATGTATTGATTTATTATTAATTCTTAACACCTCTCCATGAGGTTGATGTTATTTGTTCCCATTCTACAAATGGGGAAAACTGAGGTGGAGAGTGATTAATAGCTATCAAAGGTCCTATACCTAAGAAATGGCCAGGTCAGAGTTTGGACCCAAGCAGTCCATGCTCATTTCTACTCTGCTATACTGCCACTTAAAAGATTGTGTGGAACTTTCTTTCTGTGCCCAGGATCAGAGAAATTCTTCTCCAGGCATCAAAGAGTCAGTAAGTCATTCTGTTCTATGGAAATAGTCATTACTGATCGTTGTGAACTACCCTTCACTGGACCTGAGTGGAGAGGAAGCGTTGAAGGCAGTAAAGGGAGGGGAAAAGGGTGGGGGATGGGGCGGGGGCACATTTCTCGTAAAAACGTTGCTCAGCTCCTTCAACTGCTCTGCTGGTTCTTGGAAACCCTTACCACAAAGGACTATCGAGAACAGTGTTAGAGCAGATATGGCCTCATCCCCCAGTTCATTTCCTGCCGGGTATTGCGCTAGTAACCCTATTGCCAAGCTCAAGGTTGCAGTGACCCCTTAGCACTGGCTGTGGGAGGAAGTGCAAAAATAAGAACTAGGGTCAAGTTGAGAGGATAGACTTTATTTTTATTTATTGTAACAGAACATCTAATATACAGAGTTGGATTTATCATAATCCTTGATTCTTGATATATTCTTATCATTGGTCCAAGAACAGCCTGCTGTTATTATTATGTATATTGTATTTATTATATACAACTATATTATATATATTTTTAATATATTGGGTGGCGAGGCCACCCCCAGCTCAAGAAGCAGACATTGACAATGACACTCATCTGTCTGTGTGATCCTCCCTTTGTCTAGCCCTTCCTTTCCCCATCTAACCCACTGTCCTACATTTTGTTTACATTCTCTTACTTTTATTTTTTTTTATTTTACAGACATGTGTTCCTAAATTCTGTAGTGTTTAGTTTGACATGTTATTGAACATTATGAAAAGACTATCATGCCCGCATGTAGTGACCTGGAACTTGCTTTTTTCATTCCAGGATAGTCCATCATATCGAGAGCATTTGGGTTATGGCTGATGGACATCAGTCTTCAGCCCCTACCCCCCCAACCCTGGATTAAATTCTTTATGAGGTCAGCACACGGCAAGGTGTAGGCTTGCTCAATACCCCATGTGAGGGTCACTGATCAGGTAGCCACATCAGAGGTATTCATGGAGCACCAGCCACCATGCCCTAAATACCAACAACCAGGCTTTTCTCATCTGCCCTGTTCAGGGTTCAAGGTGATGCCAGCAAATGGACAAGTGTGACAGCAAAGCCAAGTTCTGACGTTGCATGGGTTCCCACAAGGTCTATGGATCCGGCAGTGACTGTTGTATATGTAATGTGGTAGGTGCGTCTGGTGCTGTAGGGGTGATGATATGAGGTGACGGTGTTTGAGTGTGTGCAACTATGTGTGGTTTGCTATTTGTTGATGAGTATGTGTGTTGGTATAAATGTACAGTATACAGTGTGTGAGGGTGCATGTTACATACATGTCTGTGGGCGCTGCTGCCCACACACGGACATGTATGTCGTTACTACCTGATTATCCCACCTGGACTGAAGAGTCATTTCCTCGCTCGTGGCCGAGTTGCCTCCTTTTCCTACCTCTGCTCTGATTCTCTCTTTGCCTCACTCCCTTCTCTCACCTCTCATCTCTTATCTCTTTCCCAGTCTCCAATTCAGATCCCTCCTCCCACAACCACCCACCCAATTCTCTTCATTCTTTATCCGGGCTCCTCCTCCAGATGACCTGTCCAATATACCTTGGAGAGCTCATCCTTACTTGACCTTGCAATCTCCATGAAATGTTGGCTGCTCCTTCCTGGAAACTCCTCCCCTCGTGTCTTAATCCCTGGCTTGCCTTCAGCCTTCTTGCCACTCAGCCCAGTTTCCCTCTCCCTCTCCCAGCCCTTTAAACTTGGTTGTTCTTTTCCTTTCTCACCCCCAGTCCTTTGTGTGTGCTGGTCACACTCACCTTGGGTCAAGTGAGGAGAGCATGGACAAGAAGGATTTAGAAAGCTGTGGGGCAGCAGTAGTGGGAGTGACATAGCTCTATCGGCCTGCCTGCGGGGCAGGGAAGGGACCCGGGACTGGAACTGCATTGGAGTACAGCAGCAGGCCTGACCAGAGTTGTGACCTTCACCGGAGAGAAGCAGGCAGCTGCGGTAACTGCGCACGGAGGGAGCCTGAGAATCCGTGCCTTAGTCTCTTTCAGCCCTCTTGCTTTCCCACCAGAAGCTCCCTTTGGTGGCGCCCAAGGGAAGCCAGAGGCGCTGAGTCTGGTGTAATGCAGGCCGAGTAGGTCTGCTTCTCCCAGCAGAGAGCTCTCGAGAGGTGAAGGGAAGACGCTGCACAATCGTGGCAAGATTGTGCCTTCTGTCGTCTCCTGGATCATTCCTGTAACTCCTGCGGAGACTCTTGGGCGCAGGGCTGGTGTTCACATCACCTGGAGGAGAGACTGGAACCCCCTCAAACCCCCACCTCAGCCTGCCCCAGCTCGCCTCTGAGCTCCTCATAAGTTTCCCAAGAAACACAGATGCCCACGTACTTTCTATGTGAAATAAGTGTGTGTTGTTTTTTTTTTTTTTGGGGGGGGGTTCTTGGTGGCCTAGGGGTTAAATCACAGAGCTATCACGTTGGGTCCTGAGTTCAATCCTGGGCCAGGGAGCTGACCCACATGGAGCAGCAGACCTCTCCTGCCTCAACCACTGCTCCCCTCAGCAGTGTATTTCAGTAGATCTGCCTGTTCTGCTCCCCACTCTGGCTCTGGTGAATCCTCTCAACCCCTGCATCTCTGGCCTACACCCCACTTGTTCTATGCATAAATAAATAAATAAATCTTTAAAAAATAAAATACTTATTTTTTTGTGCATTTTTAGCATGAGCTAAAAATGGCTCATGCTTTTTCCGATAAAAGCAATGGTATAAAGTGAATTAAAATTATGTGATGTGGGCCTCCCCGGTGGCACAGCGGTTAAGCGCTGCACTGTGGAGCTGTCGGCAGCGGCGACGCGAGTTCGACGCCCGGCCAGGGAGAATCCCACATGGCGAGGCAGACCTCTCCTGCCTTGCCCGCTGCTCCCCTCAGCAGTGTATTTCCATCTATCTGCCTGTTCTGCTCGCCACTCTGTCTCTGGTGAACCCTCTCGCCGCCCCATACCTCTGGACTGTACCCCAGCTTGTAT
>PVIJ01008163.1:0-76426 GCA_004024925.1 Scalopus aquaticus
CACAATAGCAAAGGTATGGAAGCAACCCAGATGTCCAAAAACAGATGATTGGATCCAGATGTGGTACATAGACACAATGGAATACTATTCAGCATGGAAAGAAGATAAACACATGCAATTTGCAGCGACATGGATGGAATTAGAGGGGATCGTACGAAGTGAAATAAGCCAGAAAGAAAAAGGGCTGGATATTTCAATCAAGTCTCACAGAGAAAAACCAGTCACAAGGACGAGAGCCTTGGTCTTGTGTGACTGTAACGGGGACCCTTGAGCCCTGATCCGTCTCAGGAGTCCCTGGGTACCCCTGTCTTGTCAGAACTCCTCTATTTCTGGGTTAAGGAGCTCAGGTTTCTCAGAAGTGGCTTGAGAAACACAGCTCCTTAATCCAGCAGAGTAAGAAGGCTTAGAATGTGGGACCAGCTGGAGGGAGCCCTGGAGAAGCTGTCTTCGAGGCTGGGCCTGGCTGTAAGAGAGACACCCACACAAGGCAATATCCCTCTGACACCCTCCTGGCGGGACTAATCTGACTGAGGTCAAGGGGAGTCTGTGGTTGTGCGGTGGAGCCCTGACGCCCCCCAGCATTGTGGAGGTCCTGGTCACCTTTCTGGGAGCAGGTATGCTTGCTAGGCTGTGCTTTAGTTATTGGACTTGTAGGTCTGGAAGAAGTCAGGTTTGCTTGAAATCCTTCAGCCATCTCTGAAGCTAGACTGGGGATTGTGCCTGTGTGTTCAAGAGGTTGTGCCTCCTGTGTCTTATGGTGAAAAATACCAGTGAAGGGAACAGTGAGCTTTCTAGCCTGAAGTGTGGAAATGGGTAAGACCATAAGGGCAACAAACTTAGTTTCCACACAGGAAATATACACAAGTTTGGTCTGGGGACAGAGGTCAGGGATGATATGTGTGCAGTGAAGAGAGCTGACATTTATGACTAGAATACAAATAAAACCCAACATTTAAGGGATGGATAGAGAAAAGTGAAATGGGGGGGGATAAATAGCAGAGTGGTGAGAGCAAATACAAGAGAATTGCATCATGGAAACAGTGGAGTATAGTTTAAATCAAGGCATAACTTCTGGTGAAGGACAAACTTACTGTCTTGGTAAAGTAAGGCCCGAGGGATGAAAGCATTGAAGATACCAGTTTTTAACAATAGCGAGGATGAAAAAGTTGATTTTAAGAGAAATTAATGAGAAAATATGTAGTCTACTCTTAAGAGAAATCTGGATGTGAAAAAAAGAGATTGGGTTATTGTCAGAGGGATATATGGAGTCAAAGGACGACGAGGATGGTGCTGACGATGCTGCTGCTGCTGAAGACTTTCTGTTTTTTTTTTTTTATAATTAGGATCAACTGATTTTTTTTAAAGATTTATTTATTTATACATACAAGCTGGGGTACAGGCCAGAGGCGTGGGGCGGCGAGAGGGTTCACCAGAGGCAGAGTGGGGAGCAGAACAGGCAGATCAGAAATACACTGCTGAGGGGAGCAGCGGGCGAGGCAGGAGAGGTCTGCTGCACCATGTGGGATTCTCCCCGGCTGGGCGTCGAACTCGCATCGCCGCTGCAGACAGCTCCACAGTGCAGCGCTCAACCACTGCGCCACCGGGGAGGCCCTGCTGAAGACTTTCTTTGAGAAGAGACTTCTTTATGTTTCTAGATTGGAAAGGAAAAGCTAACATAAAGGTTCGATCCCCAGCCAGGGAGCTTTCTAGATGGCGCAGCAGACCTCTCCTGTCTCCCCCGCTGCTCAACAGTGTACTTCAGTGGGTCTGCCTGTTCTGCTCCCCACTCTTTCTCTGGTGAATCCTCTCACCACCCCACATCTCTGGCCTATGCCCCAGCATTGTATACATAAATAAATAAATCTTTTTTTAAAAAAATAAAATAAAATAGGATGAAATTGACCTAAAAACATAACTGGTTCCTCCAGCCCACCCTAATGAGGCGTCCCTCTCTCTTTCCTTCTTCTTCTCCGCCTTCCATCTCACCCAGTGCCGGACTGGGCCAGGTCCCACTTCAAGCCTGGCGTGGGGAGAGACTTCTCAGTGATGCTGTGGGTTGCGTAACTGGTCATAAGCTGGCCTGCCCTTTCCGTCCTGACTAGGGGACTTCCTGAGCCGCATGTTCACTGAGGAGAGCACACCCCAGGACTCTGAGATGGAGAACTGTAGTGACTATGAATCCATAGCGGTGCCGGACGACTACACGGGGCCACACCTCTCCTTCCCACTTCTTCCTGACCATGCCACTGCCCTGGTGGAAGCTTTCAGACTAAAACAAGTAAGCTTCCCTGGGGAATGTGGGCCACCCCATCTCTTCCTAAAGTGTCAGCGGAGGCCAGACCCAATACAGAGGGAAGACCCCAGATTTAGGGTGTTGGTGTCACCAGAGAGCTTTCACTCCCCTTTGCTTAGTTAGCACCCTGTATTTGGCCAGCCAGTTTCTGTGCATTGGAAACTTCTCCTCCTATTCATGTAGTGAATATATAATTACTGAGCACTGCTGTGTGTGAGCATGTTCTAAGCACTGGGGTGACAGCAGCAGACAAGACACAAATCTTTGCCCTCATGAGGCTGACTTCCAGTGGGGAGGCACAATAAATAATAAACAACAACAAATAAGTAACTTATGAAGTATTATTTTAGGAGATAAGAGCTATACAGAAGAATAAACTAAGTTCTAGGTGTGACAAGGCAATTTTTTAGAGTGGTCTGGAACAGCATTATTGAAAGGTGATATCTGAATAAACGTTGATAGTGGTGAGGGAAAGTGTCATGTGGACATCTGGGAAAAGTGTTCCAAGGGAAGGAACTGCCTGGGAAGGCCCTGAACAGGACCTTGTCTGGGCAGCTGGGGCCCTCAGGTCAGCCACACCGGCTGCAGGGGAGGTCCCCAGGAGATAGAGTCAGGGCCGTGAGTGGGGTGGACTTTCATTCTTCTGAACGCATTGGGGAGACATTGAGCCCAGGAATGACATCATCCAACTTGCTTGTAAGTAGGGTGTAGGGAGCAAGGACCAAAGGGGGAAGACCAGTCAAGAGATTACTACACTAGTCCACACAAAAGATGCTGGTGGCTGGATCCCCCCCCACCCCCCAACCCCCAGGTGGTAGAGGCAGAGTTGGTGAAAGGTCAGATTCAGGCTCTCCATGGGGTTCCGGTCCTTCCTCCCTTCATATGAGATTTCACTGCAGAAGGACTTGGGATGATTTTCCCAGCAATGACAGGACCGCACAGCATGCATGTTCTTAGTCACCCTTTGTTAAGACGATCTTGAGGAACAGTTCAATAATTGGGGAACGGACAAGTGAGGATGATGACAAACAGAAACGGGGGCAGAAGATGGATGAAAATGTAAAGGGTTCCTGCATGGGGTTCAGGGGCAGTTGACTTGGGTCACTTTTGAGGTCTTGGTTGATTGGCTCATTAAGCAGTGAAAGGGGAGGCCCGTCTTCCTTCGCAAATCTCAGTGCTGTTTTGTTCCCTCCCTGCTCTTCCTCCCAGTAGCAGCTCCATGCTCGCTACGTCTTGAATCTTTTGTATGAAACCAGGAAACATCTGGTACAGCTGCCAACATCAATAGAGTCTCCACCTGTTACAGCGAGGAGATCACAGTGTGTGGTAAGTGCCAGGCCGAATCGGCTTTACATGCCTCACTCAAACCAGAAAACTCTCCCGTGATGGGCGGTAGGAGGCGCCCGCCTGGAGTGAGACTGGAGGCGACAGGGCCAGGCCAGGCTTCATGCCACACGATGACAGCATTGACAGGTACGCGAAGACCTGTGGAGAAAGGGCCAACCTCTGCTTGATTTTCCCAAGCAATTCATATTTAACCCAAATTCATGCTCCATTCTGATCAAAATCCATGCAAATAATCAGATTTTCTGTTAGAAAACAATTTGTTTATTGCTACTTGACCAACTCCCAGTGAATTTTTTTCTACCATCCACATATACACTTCTCCCTAAAACTGATGATTTTTCCCTCTCCTTATGTTCTCAGTAATGTTTTATCATTCTTTATAGACTGACACCCCATTGTTTAATTTCGGGGAGGGAAACTAGTATACCAGGGATCATAAACTGATACTTCTGCAAGCCACCTGCAGCCTTAGATATGCTTTGATTGCCTGGACATGTTCTTAAAATTTTTAAATTAGCTCCAGTATTTGACAGTTGGACGATTTAGTATTAAAACCCAGCTCTCCAACTTCTCTTGAAAAATCGTGTAACACAGGCCCATAAGTGAATACTTCCTTCTGACATTAGATGGAGCAAAAATCTCTCCAGTTCTCACCTGGGTTTGCAGCTTTATACCATCCTGTACTGTCTTTGCATCAATAAAATTATAAGTGATTATTATTTATAATAATCATGCAGAAAAAAATATGCTTTCAATATTAACTCTGTAGCAAAGGAAATCAAAATTTATCTCTTTTTTAACAAATGGAAAAACGAGTAGCTGTATGCTTCTTTGTCAGATTTTTCTGGGTATTTTCCTTTTTATAGTAAAAATGAAAAACAGTAATAAGGAACAATCAAAACTAATATTCTTTTTTTGTCTTTTTTAGGAGATTTACATGGCCCGTTGGATGACTTAATATTTATATTTTATAAGATATGAATATTCAAATTAAATTCCTATTTTGTTCTGAGGTTTAATTAAAAAGTTTGAATATAGTATCTATAAAACAAAGCTTAAGTATTGTTTATATTTTAAAAATATTTTAAAACATTATTTGCTCTAAGTAGTAAATATATAGTATAAATGCCAGCAAAATAGATTCAAGTATATTTTTGTAAATTATTTTTTAAAATCATAGGTTGATAAAGAGAAGGAATCATTATTTAGCAATTGCTTTTCTTTTTTCCAAATACAAAAAATTATTATCAAAGCAATCAAAAATTATATTCATATCTAGTTTTCATTATAAAATGTAAATGTAAATGAGTACTCTGTTGATGTAATATTATCATATCTATCTATCTTGTATGTATTGTCTTATTTAACCCTGGGGAATCTATATCAGTTATTGATTTCATTGCTAGTTAAAGATAGTATGGCTGAACTTAAAAATGGCCTTTGGAGCACAAATTCAGAGTCTTTTGCTCATACACATGGCAACACTCTGGCTGTGAATAAAACGCTTATTTTGACTAAAATCTCATCTCCTCAACCTGGCTGGATAGGAACTCTAAGACCAATTGAAACTATTTTCATTTACATGTAGAGGAGAGCCAGAATCCCAGAATTGGAATAGACATGATTTGATTTGTCAAACACACACTGGCTTAACCTGATTCGCTATTCTTTTCTTTTCTCTGCCTCTTCTTGGACTTGCCTCCTTGTTAGCAAGAATGGCCTCCCGTGTCCAGAGCGGGCCTATGTGTTCAATGGTGACTTTGTGGATTGAGGCAAGGATTCAGGCGAGATCCTGATGGTTCTTTTTGCCTTCATGTTGGTTTACCCCAAAGAGTTTCATCTTAACAAAGGAAACCATGAGGACCACATAGTGAACTTACAGTGCAAACCAAAACATGCTTGGGGATTTGATTTTTACTTCTGACTGTGAAGTTATTTCATCACCACTTATACTTTGCTGGGTGCCTTTTAAATGCAGTTTTCCAGTTTTATAAAGTGGTATACACAATATATAATATTTAAAATTATTTTTAAAATTTTACATATTATTTATTTTAATAAAACCATTGAAATATTTTTTTCACATATTGATACTCTGTCACATAAACAATAGAAGTAGTTTAACAAGAAAGCCTGATGTGGGGCCTGACGTGGTGCTGGGACCTGTCCAGTAGCTCCTTGGGACAATTTTATGGCTGTTGGGTAGTCAGGGGCATGAGCAGGGATAGAGGCTTCTGGGGAGCTCACCCTGATGCTCCTCAGGCCTTTCTCCTGGCTGGTGGGCTATAGAGGGCTGGGTCCCGCCACCGAGGAGACACGTGGAAGCTCCAGCTCCAACATCAAGGCCAGGGAGTAGCCTGGATGACACCGTGGAAGGTCTGCAGGTGTGACACAAGGCACCAGCAAGAGCTGGTCTCCCACTCCAGGAGAGTTTTGGGTGAAATTTTGGAAACAAATATAATTACCAACCTTTGAAGTTTTTCTTATGCGCATGAGGCACTTTTGTAATTAAAAAAAATGCATATCTTAAACCAAATTATAGCTTAATGTCCCTCTTAAGGAGCCATTACATTGCAATAATTTCTTAAGCCACTAGATGTCGCTCTGAGCAAATGCTCTGGGTCAAAACAGCAGCTGCTGGAAAGTGCCTCATCACTAACCAGATGGAAATGGGGATGTTAACTGGCAAAGGGGAAGGGTAGCCAGGCCCCCTAATTCTGGGCTGTGCATTTATGTGTTAACTCCAGCTATTTTTGTTTCCAAAATTTCTATCTTCATGCAGAACTTTCCTGGAACTAGGAAGGAGTTTTGGAGTGTAAAAAAAAAAAGAAAAAAAAAATCCAATCCATTTTAAAGCTACTGTGTCTACCTACTAAATTATAGGAGCTACAGGACCCCCAAGGAATGTGTGAATCTGATAGGAGTTTGTAGTCAGCAAACTCCTCTCAGGACAAATACATGATTTCTTCAAAAAATAATTTACAAAGAAAGAAACAGGAAGAGTCAAAGTAGAAACCTACAGATCAAAAGAGGTTTAAGAACTATATCAAGCAATTACAGTGTATGGAACTTATTTGGATTTCTAATCAAAGACTTTCTTAGGAAAAGAAGGCCCTCAGAGAAGTGTGACTACTGATTAAATACATAATAGTATTAAGGAATTGCTGCTAATTTTAAGGTACAATAATGAAAATGACATTGTAATTATTTTGTTTTTAGGTCTTTAGAGAAATGTACTGAAATATTGGGCTGTCAGAAAAGTCGTGACACATCTTTGCTTGAAAAACGTAGGAAAAATGGGCCTCCCCGGTGGCGCAGCGGTTGAGCCCTGCGCTGTGGAGCTGTCGGGAGAATCCCACATGGTGCGGCAGACCTCTCCTGCCTCGCCCACTGCTCCCCTCAGCAGTGTATTTCTGATCTGCCTGTTCTGCTCCCCACTCTGTCTCTGGTGAACCCTCTCACTGCCCCACGCCTCTGGCCTGTACCCCAGCTTTTATGTAAAAAAAAAAAAAAAAGAAAAACGTAGGAAAAATACATCATGATTTTTCTGACAACCCAGTATTTACTGGGATTTGTCTCAAAATGGGGAGCAGAGGGTGAGGGCATGGATGAAATCATGCTGATTCTGGTGGATCATTGTTAAAACTAGGTGATGATTGCATGAAGGTTAATTATACTTTTTACTCTTTTTGGTTTGAATTTTTCTGTGATAAACATTGTTTAAACTTAGACATTGTTAAGGTGGGAGAAATAAATGACATACTTGCCAAAGGAACTGATCAAATTCACTTCTCAAGGCAAAATTGGTGCCAAATAAGAACCACTGAGAGCATTAAGCTCTTGACTGGACAAGAGTTAATTACAGTCCATATATAAGTTTTGGACTATGGGGAGAAATAATTTAATCTCACTAAGTCTCAGTCTCCTCATCTCTAAAATGGGCATCATACATATTATTTTCCTGGGAAGTCATGAGATTTAAAAATGTTTTAAGGATTTATTTATTTATGCATATAAGAGCTGGGGTGTAGGTCAGAAGTGTGGGGGTGGTGAGAAGATTCACCAGAGACAGAGTGGGGAGCAGAACAGGCAGATGGAGGGAAATATACTGCTGAGGGGAGCAGCGGGCGAGGCAGGAGAGGTCTGCTGTGCCATGTGGGAATCTCCCTGGCTGGGTATCAAACTTGTGCACAGTGGCTGCCGGTAGCTTCCTAATGCTGAGACTTAACCCCTTGCGCCACCAGGGAGGCCCCAAGTCATGAGATTTAAATGAAAACATATGAAAGTGTTTTGAAATCCATAAAGTACAGTCCAAATGTTAATGGTCATTTTTGTGATAACTCTAGTCCATTTACTCACACATATATTCCAATATAAACAGTTACAGAGTGCCAGACACTGTGTTAGGCCCTGGGAATACAAGGTGATAGGACACTAGCTCTGTTTTGTGTAATTCAGTGTTTCTCAACCCTGCACACCCTGTAAAAACACCAATGCTTGGACTTCACCCCAAACCAGTTAAGTCAGTCTCTAGGTTTAGGTTTTGTTTCCTTAATCTTTAAAGATTCACAAGCTATTGATTCTCCTGTGCAGCCAGGGTGCGGAAGCATTCGTCTAAATGATCTTTGTTCACTGAGTCATTCTGAGCAATCATTTAGAAGACCGGCTTGGTTTATGCAGTTTTTAAGCAACTTCTATTGACCCCAGATACTTCTAGGTGTTCACGCCCTGGAAGGACCGGCCTGGTCTAACCGCATACCTGTGTTGTCCAAGGGCCACATCTGACCTCCAAGCTGCTCACACAAAAGTCTGGCAATTCCAGATATTTCCCATGGAATTTTTTCATTGTTTTTCCTTATAGGGGATTTGTCATTTCTAAAATATTTAGAGTATTGCAGACTTCTAGTGTCAAATGAGCAGGGGAGACCAGGCAGTTTCTGGGTCGTATTCCAGGTCAGACACTCTGGAGTCTGTACCCCTGAGTCATGCTGAGCCCCTAAACCATGGGGTTTGAGGTGTGATAAAGTGAGCCTAGCCACACTGTTTAGCTGGCACATAATTCCACACAGCAGCTTCCTGTCTGGGCTTCCTGTTTGCTCCAGATAAGTCTGAAAAGAGAGAAATAGAATCAGTTGCTATGCTTAAGGAAAGAAAATCTTGGTTAAGAGAATCAAGTTCCTGCAGAGACAAAATAATTCTGTGAAAAGTGAGTTCCCGATTCTCCAAGACTCTTCTAAATGCACAGGTTGTACGAAGCTGCAAAAATATTTATTTGCATGGGATCTTATTTTACTCCTCCCCTATGTCTATCTGGGCCTCTTTATTCCTCAGCACATAGCGTGAAATGTAAGCGTCTAGATGGATCTTTTCAGACATGCAGAAAGAACAGCTCATGCGAATCTCAGATGCGAAGCGATGCCCTAGAGCTACCCCTACAACTCTGAGGCTTTGAGTGAATTCCTTAGCTGTTTCCCAAGCTGAAAAGTGGGGTTCATGACAGTACCTACATCGTAAGGTTCTGGAAGAATTAAATGAGATAACACTTAAAAGTGATAAGGAACCTTTAGCACAGTGTCCATCGTAAACTGTGATTGAGTTTACCTCAGTGTCTGCTTCTGGAGCCCCTAGACCAGTGCCCCCTAAACCTTTATGTGCAAATGAATCACCTGGTGGTCTTGTTTCAAAGCATGGAGTATTATGGTGTTTTAATTTGAGAGAATGAGAAAGTTCTGGAGATGGAGCAGTGAGTTTGCACAACAATGTGAATGTGCTTAATGTTACTAAATATACATTTGAAAACTTTTAGAAATGGTAAATTTTATATTATATACATTCTACTGCAATTAACCCCCCTTTAAAAAAAAAAAAAGCAAAAAGCACATTCCATTGTATTTCTAGCCTGTTCCTGGGTGAGACCAAAGACACTGAAGACTGCACTTTGCTCAGTAAGATCCACTAGGTAATGAACCAACACCATCAAATTTGTATCACACTTTACAGTTTATATATGACATTTATAGCCCCAGTGTCTGTGACCCCACAGTAACCATAAAACAGCCAGTGCAATTCTTCCTCTCTTGCAGATCTTGATGTAGGTAGTAACCTAAATCAATCTGGGTTATCTGTATAGAGGCAGGTAGATCTTACTCAAGTACCTCTGCACATTTGCCTGTTTTGACTGCTTCTTTTTTAGGCCAAGTCTCCCAAACAAATGCTTCCCCTATCAACTTAGGCCTTGCCATCCACATTTGTGTTCATCGTCTGGCTGAAGATAGGCAGGATCCTCTCGCTAGGAAGCATTTGTTCACCCATTGGATGCTTGCCTTCCTCCCAATCTGGTGGGGGCATTTCAAACTTTCCCTGTTTTTACCATCTCCCTGAGAGGACACATTAAAAACTGTCATGTCTGTTGAGTGTGAGACAAGTCAGCACTTACAATTGTAGTCTTCTTTGTTCAGCTGTCACTGCTACCTACCAGCAATGAAACAGCTGGGAGCTCTCCATTAGAGCGTGAGCTGCACAATCAACATCCCTCCTTCCCCCCAAATAAACAACAGTTCTCCTGGTGTGGCCTACTTTAGTTAGTGAGTGATTATCCTTCCCAAGAGAGCTACAAATATGGTCCTAATTAGTGCATTTGCTAACAGCTGCTTCCTGTCCCAGAAGTTCATGGCAAGTTTAGATTTTGGGATGTCACTGTATATCAGAGTAATTTGCAGTAATCCTGCAGCGATGTAGCCTTTTCCTGAGCACTAGGGAACATGTATATGGTCACAGAGCCATCCTTATTCAAAAGAGTAAAACAGAGTTGTCTTGTCAGCTCTATCCTAGAAGTAACCACGGTGCAGAGGCCAATGGGGCCCCACAAGCAGGACACCCTAGCAGCAACAGCAGGGGCCTCAGGGGTCTCAAGTCTCAAAAAGAAGGAGGCAGGCCTCCCTGGTGGCGCAGTGTTAAGCCCTGCGCTGTGGAGCTGTCAGCAGCAGCAAAGCGAGTTCGATGGCTGGCTGCTGGCCAGGGAGATTCCCACATGGTGCAGCAGACCTCTCCTGCCTCACCCGCTGCTCCGCTCAGCAATGTGTTTCAGTCGATCTGCCTGTTCTGCTCCCCACTCTGTCTCTGGTGAACCCTCTCGCCAACCCACGCCTCTGGCCTGTACTCCAGCTTTTATGCATAAATAAATAAATCTTTAAAAAAAAAAAAAGGAGGCAAGACAGGGTTCAAGTCCCTTACATCAGTGGTTCTCCACACAAGCATCACTTGGGAAGGTGAGTGTCTGAAATACTGATGCCTGGGCCCCATCCCAGATCAATTAAATCAGAATATCCAGGTCCCGGTCACCAACTGTTGTTTTTTAAAAGTAAGTCTAATGTGTGACCACGTTGAAAACCCCCACCTTAGAGGTTTGTTTTTTTACCTTAATCATTATAGGTGGACACAAAGAGGCTATGATCATCACAAAACACAAGATTCCAAGGTTTTTGTGACAAAATATGAACATTTGTGTCTGAGCTAAGCAAGGGTGGGACCACTGCAGTTATGTCACACGCATGTTTGCCCCAGGAGTGAGGATAGTTTACTCTGACGTGCGTGCACAGCTCCAAGGCCAGCACCTACCTCGGGAACTCTGTACTGCTGACCTGTCCGGGGGGCTCAGCTGGAGCACAGTGGGTTAGTGTGTGTTGCATTGACTACACAGCACTGACAAAGGGGAGTCGTGGAGCAGGCTACATAATGCAGGATGCTGCCAAAGAGCAAGATCCTGGCCTTTTTTATTGATAGAATAATCATAGAGGTCAGTTGTAAGGCAAAGGAGCACAAAAAGAAAAGGGACAAAAAGAAAACTACAAAATGTGCTCTGTCATCTATAGTATCAGGGGTTGTGAGTCTGCCCCCCAGGCACTTCTCATCTGCTTGATGACTCGGTATTGTAATTGAGATCAAGCCCTAAATCCCCAGCCAAGGTTTCGATCTTATCAAAAGGCATACCACTGATCAGTTTCTGGGGCCCCTTGTCACACATCAGTCAATGGCCCCCCCAGGTGTTCCTGGTCATACCTCATACCTCGTGATGCATAGCCTTCCCAGGGTGATCAAGCTTTCTGCTCTTGATTTGAAAAGCACCTTGTAGGGTTGGGCTCCTATAACTGATTGGGCAATTCGGACCTTGTATAGGTATACGGACCCATAGGTAACAAAAATGGTGGCCAAATAGGCCATTTAGGATTAGCAGACCCACAAGCGTGCCTCACTCACAGTTCATAACCACCAAATGATGGCTGGATACATTCCATTTTGAAATGAAAGAATTTTCACTATAAAAAAGGAATTTCAGGGCCTCCCTGGTGGCACAGCAGTTGAGGGCTGTGCTGTGGAGCTGTCAGCAGCAGCGACGCGAGTTCGACACCCGGCCTGGGAGAATCCCACATGGTGCGGCAGACTTCTCCTGCCTCACCCGCTGCTCCCCTCAGCAGTGCACTTCTGATCTGCCTGTTCTGCTCCCCACTCTGTCTCTGGTGAACCCTCTCGCCGCCCCATACCTCTGGCCTGTACCGCAGCTTGTATGTATAAATAAAATTTAAAAAAAAAAGGAATTTCAAAAATTAGTCTTTTTACATGAGAGAGAAATTTGGAATGAACTCTTCCCTGAGTAGATAGCAAATGTAGTAGAACTTGGCAAAATAATAGCACGTTTATCAAATTCACTTAAAATGAGTATGGATTAAAACTTGATGTCTAGATTTTCTAGATTTCTTGGTCACTTTGTCACACCCTCTCCTCTGTCGGGGTAATATTTGTTTGGCTGTGCTTTAGAAAAATGAGATTTCCAGAGACAAAAAAGTTTTACTTACTTGCTTGTATTTTTTAAATCTAGTCCCTGAATGAACTCTAAGCCATATTCTAAAGTAGGCTTCCCAAAATTGGACAAATATCAACTTTTTTAAAAAATGCCGAGCCAGAATCACTTAGGTTGGGGTCTTAGAACTTGTACCTGGTACATTGCTTTCCTATTGTTGCTTTCACAAAGTGCTGATCTTAGTAGCTTCAAATGGCAAGAATTAGCTATTTTTTTTTTAAAAAAAGGATTTATTTATTTATACATACAAGATCTGGAGTGTAGGCAAGAGGTGTGGGGGTGGTGAGAGGGTTCACCATAGACAGAATGGGGAGCAGAACAGGCAGATCTACTGAAACACACTGCTGAGGGGAGCAGTGGGCGAGGCAGGAGAGGTCTGCTGCGCTATGTGGGAAGCTTCCTGGCCGGGGATCGAACTCACGCTGCAGTGGCTGCAGATAGCTTCATAGTACTGAGATCCAACCCCTTGCGCCACCAGGGAGGCCCAGAATTTGCTTTCTTACAGTTCTGCAGGTTTGAAATCCAACACAAGTCTCATTGGGCTAAAATCAGTTGACATGGCTGCTCTCCTTTCTGGAGACTCTAGAGTAGAATCACTGCCTAACCTGTTCCAGCTTCTCAAGGCTATTTGCCATGTAAGGTAATATATTCACAGATTCTGGGGACTTGGGTCTGGCCATCTTTGGGGAGGGCTATTATTCTAGCCTCCCCCCACCAGAAGATTAAATCTCCTCCAGATAAATGTGAAGCAGCTTGCCCATGGACTGTCACATGGGAAATCCTGCTGGATGTGAAGACTCTCTCAATCCCATATCTCTCATGTGCAACCTATTGAATACATTTCCTTTAATATGTGCATTATCATCTCTACACCCACCCTCTGCCTCAGTGGAGAGTGAGACCTCCCCATGATTTTCACTTATTTTATAGTAAATATTTATTGAGTGTCTCTATTTCATTTTCCTCAAAGAATTTGACTATATGTCCTCAATAAATATTTACTAAGATATTCAGTTGAGAGATTAATTAATAGAATGGTGTATTCCTTATAGACTCAGTCAGAAAATATAACAGTATTCTACATATTTAAGAAGCTAAATGAGTTCAACTATCAATTAATTAAAAATATCTTTTTTACTTGGGGGTCTTTTGGTTAAAAGGAACTAACTGCTGTCACTTCAAGTAAGGGGAGGAGGAGAATTCTTATGAAAACACAGATAGATAGACAAGAGAACTGAAATTGAAGAACAAAAATACTGTCACTTGTATTCATTCATCTTGGAATAGAGGGCAGGAGCAGGGGAGGGATATTTCTGATGCAAAGTCATCCTTGGATTATCAACAGCAGAATGTTCTAGATCTTTCAAGTGTTCTCTTAAAAATGTGTATTATACACTTATGTATACCTTATACACTTATGTATACACTTATGTATACCTTTAAATACACTTAAGTATACCTTTAAACAATTCTGGAAGGATACAAAAACTTTTAACAATGGTTTTTCTCTAGAAGAGAAAATTTTTAACATATGATCAACACAATCATTTAAAACCTGCTGAACTCATTGGTGATTACTGACATATATTTTGATATTTTTTCATAAAGGTAATATACATGGTAAAAAGTTGAAACAATTTAAAAATACTGAAAATGGAAAATTCAGCCTCCCTGGCAGCGCAGCAGTTAAGTGCTGCGCTGTGGAGCTGTCTGCAGCAGCCATTCAAGTTTGACACCCAGCTGGGGAGATTCCCACATGGCCTGCAGGAGGTCTGCCTGGCCTGCTGCTCCCCTCAGCAGTGTATTTCGGCTGGTCTGCCTGTTCTGCTCCCCACTCTGTCTCTGATGAACCCTCTCACTGCCCCACGCCTCTGGCCTGTATCCCAGCTTATATCTGAATGAGATGATGGGTGTTAACTGAACTTATTGTGCTAATCACTTCACAATATGTGAAAGCCAAGTCATTAAGCTGTACTCCTTAAATCGACACAGTAATACATGTCAGTTATATTTCAATGAAAATGGCAAAATACTATAATATACTTTTCCCCACTAGATTTTTTTTCATTTAAGATTATATTTTTATTATTTCACAGTAGTGTATGCAGGTAATTCTCTCTTCCTCCATAATAGGTAGTTTGACTTACAATTTTTTTTTAAAGACTTATTTATGCATACAAACTGGGGGATAGGCCAGATGTGTGGGGTGGTGAGAGAATTCACCAGAGACAGAGTGGGGAGCAGAACAGGCAGACTGACTGAAATACACTGCTCAGGGGGGCAGCGGGTGAGACAGGAGAGGTCTGCCACACCATGTGGGAAGCTCCCTGGCTGGGCTCCCTGGTCGGGGATGGAACTTGGTGTTGCAGGGGCTGTGGATAGCTTCATAGTGCTGCAACTTAACCCATTGTGCCACCAGGAAGGCCCTAACTTACAATTTGTATAAAACAAAAATAATTGGGAGGGGGAATCAACTCATGAGACAAGGACCACACTACAATGCTTTAACTGCCTCTGAATAAAGTACTGTGAAAGGAGCCAGCCTTGACCAAGTGCTGCACTAGCTGTGCTGCTGATGTCCCACAGCTGATGCTGAAAAGACTGAATACCCAGGCTCTGGTAAAAATACTGCAGACACTGGATTGATTTGTCTGGACCATAGAAATGATATGCACAACTATGCAGCGTTGATGGAGAATGCACAGTACTTCTTTGGAAGAAAATTGATATTTATCCTTTCAAATATACTGGAGCAGGAGATGAATGGATTTTTGTGGGATATTTCCTCTGACATGGCGCTCAGAACGGGACTTTGCGTTAAGGGAAGCTCTGGAGGTTTTCTCTGTGGGAGATGGAGTCAAAACAGGTAGCAGCTGAACTTTGATAGGATCCGAGGCGGGCTGACTTCTGGGCTAGTGCTTGCCCCACACCGCTACCCAAGCTAAAGCCTCTGTTTCCCCACTGAGAAATATGGGGAAAGACTTCCTCTGTATGTATATGATTCATGCGCATTTCAGTGGATTTATTTTAAGTCTTTTAAAATTGAAACTCTCAAGGGGTATTTCCTAACCAAACTCCTAACACACTATGGATTTTTCTAGTTGTTGCAATTATTTGTCCTCATTGTTCACTGGCAAAACCCTAGCTTCTCCTCAAAGAATTTTTCATGTCTCATGAATAACCACAAAGATGTGTTATAATTAGAGACAAAGGTCTTAACCCCATGAAGTATGAGGTATAGACCAGCAAGGGAAACTCCTGTCCAATCCCTATGTAAATGAGGATTATCAGAACTCATATTTAAATGTGACACATCATCAGAATATCTCTCTCTCTATATATATATATATCTTCATATCATCTGGGTCATCTAGAAGTGAGACTTCAGAGGAAATCTTGATGATATTGGGTATTTCATTTTTCCTGCTGTACAAGGTAATTGCCTTTCAGTTATAAATAATATATTTTTAAAGATCCAGACATCTGGAGAGCTTGGAAATTAAAGAATTCAGCTTAATTTATTGTCATTTTATTTTATAGGCATGGCATGTATTTTTATTTGAATCTTTACACAAATATAGAATATCCTCATGTATATTTTAAATCTCATTCTGATATTTGTTATACTTTATATAGGGCTTTTGTGATTGAGAACAAATTGTATAAAAGGAACGATGACAAGTTCTACGTAAATGAATTTTTTAAAGTTATTCTGCAAATGTAGAATCCTCTTTTTCTTCTCCATACTTTTAGCAATATGTGTAAGGAAAAGTAAGGGGAGTATCAATAGTTATGAGAGGAACATGAAGGAGGTAAGCCTTCAGGGTAGGAATAATATTTACATAAACTTGATCCTTTTGAAGTTTCTCTTCCTATTGCAAGTACTTTTTAACCTTGAAGATGGGCTTTTTAATCAGTTGTTGGCAATTTGGTTGATAATTTGTTTATAGCATTTCACAGATCTACGATTATTGGTTATGAGTTGTTATTTTCTGTTTATTTGTTTTTAAATTGTACTTACAGCCCTCTTTGTAAAAGTATTTCAAGTGAGACTTAATTTTTGTAATGAAAAATTACCACAATTAACAATTACAAAAATGAATCAGTATTCTCAATGCAAAATTATAGTATTCTGCTTATGGTGAAATATAACATTTATGTTTTTCTTCAGAATGCTTCATTTCTCTTTATTATCCACAAAATAACAAAAAGGGCATTTAGAAATTTATTTATTTTCTTACATTGTTTTTAATTTTTGGACAGCATTTGATTTCTCTCCTCAGGGGCAGTCCCTGTAGTTCTCTCGCGGAGGCCCAGCACCTGTGATCTGGCAGAGAAGTCCCTAGTGCTCCTCTGGCCTCTTTAGACACCTCTCCCTCCCCCTCCCCCACCCAAACCTATGGTCAGCTCGCCAGTTTTGACTTTATCCTGACCCAAAAAGGACATTTTGTATCTCATTTAAAAGGTATATTATTAACACTTTGGAAATTTTCTTGTTTTCATGAAAAATGAAAAGAACTGAAATAAAAATTATAATACAGTAGAAAACAAAACTCTTATACCTGTGAGGATTTACTAACACATCAAATGAATAATCTACATCTTAATATATGGGTATAAACAGGACAAATAATCATCTACCTCGCAAAGTCTTTGTAAGAATGAAATGAAATATTTGAAGATCTGTGCCTTAATAAGTAATTAATAGAATAGACCAATGTGTTTTTTAAACTTATTGGGAAACTATTCCTAATAAACATTAAATATTTTATGCAGTACTTGAATGCATGTATGTGTGAGTGGGTGAGTTTGATATGGATCCTGAATTTGGGACACACACCTTCTAAGGTATTTGAAGCATGATCTATGTTCCAATTGTTTAATATCCTCCAAAATCTTTATGCATCCTTTGGTGCCCAATAACATGACCTTTAACCAAGCTCTTGAAAAACCTGCTTGATCCAGTGTCATGCAACAGGAACAGAAAAGGGCTCTATTCCATTCTGATAGTTTCTAAGTTAAGAAATAATGTTCTCTTTTTACTTGCAGATAGAGTGGAAAGATGAAAGTGGTGTTTCTGATTGCTTTTCTCTTGGTGACAGCTCACTGCACACTGGTAAGCAACCTCTTAATGTTTATTTCTGCAAGTCAGCCTTGGTGCATATTCTTAACATTTGGTTATCTCAATCCTCAAAGGAAAAAAAAATCTATCCCTGGACTCAAAGCCACAGTTTCCATCCATTTTAAGTTTCTTTGAAGCTGAAAGTAGCTCCTTAGCCTGTTTTAAAAGACCCTGTTAGAAAAGCAAGAGTCAAGTGCAGTGGAAAGCTGGTTGTCAATTTTAGCTGCACTTTGAAATTGTTTGGCAATCTGAAAAGTCCTGATGTCTGGGTCCCACTCCCATGCCCCCCACCCCAAATTGACTCAGTTAGCTTGTGCTGGGTGAGACCCCTAGTGATGTTATTTTTGGAGTTGATGGGTTTGAGAGCAGGGCTCTTGGGTTCACTCTGGGAAAGGTTTACCAGAGCTTCACTTCTGCAGCATACTAGCATCCAGATTTTTATAATCTCCCAGGTGACTGTCCCTCTGGGCAGCCAAGGTTGCGAAGCACTGGCTGAGGAAGTGCTACTTTCAGGGGAGCTGCAATTGCTCTGGAATAGTCCTGGATGAACGTTGAGACAATTAGCCAGGAGGAGGTAAGTTAAGCAAGACCACAGCTCAAGTGATGATTGTGAACAAGAAAACAGTAAGCAAGCTGAAGGAACTACGTGAGATAATATTCCCAGCATTAAAAAGGATTAGTGCATAGGCAAGATCATTCACTCATTCTGTAAACAATTTTTTCTAGAATATATACAAGAGACAGGCAAATGTGTTAAGTGTCAGGATCACATAAATAACACAGTTCCTGTCCTCGAGAAACTCAGTCTAAATTTCTTGATTCATTATGACTATTAGTATCATTAGTATTCATTTCCTCAGTTTCCTAATCTGCCTCTTAATTTTCACAGGCACGAAAATTTCATTCTGGAGTTTACCATCATCATTTCATTCACTGGAGGAAGGTAACTGCATTTTTTTTAAAAAAAACCCTCAATTAGGAATCTTTGCTGTCTCCTAGAAAGATACTCCACAAATTGAAAATATTTGCTATTTTCAAAAAGCAGTATTTTCTGCAACGTAAAGTATGATTATAAGATTTCCTCTAAGGTAAAATGAAAAATTAAAGGTAGAAAGTGTAGGAAATAGTCTGGTTGGCATAGCTACGAATTCTACCGTTCCTGCCAGTTGGGAGTATCATTTCCAGAGATACAGACCCCTGCAGGCCCTGAAAGACAGCAAGACAAGCCCTCGGCCTCCTCTTGTCTGGCTGTACAATGCCCTTCCCCATACACAGTTTAGAAAATGGTCTTTTACAAAAAAAGGGGATGTGGGTAAACGAGAGAATTATCAGGTTTTTCTGCCCTCCCCTCACTAGACTTCTGCAGGCCTACACGCATGCCTAATGGCGGGCACCTGGAGTGGGGTGTGGGCCTGCATGAATGGGCTCACCTGAGCCAGAGACTGGGCTTATAAGCAGCAGCTGCAGCAGAAGAAGAAAATAGAGCGTGTAGCAGAACACTTGTCTGTTCACAGTGCAGTAGAGACCACAAGACGCTGCCAGAGAGCCCAGAAAGAGTGAAGGTTGGCTGGGGTCTAGGAGGCCTGCCAGCCTCCTGGCCCCCCGGCCCTCCAGCCTGCCCTGTACCTGGTTGCCTCTCTATGAAAGACTATTCAAAGCCTTTGAAAGCCACCGAGGGCTCCAGAACTCCTCCTTTCCTTTAGACCCCTCTGTGCGGCTTCATGGAGACCCGCTGCTCCCCTGGTATTTTCCTGCCTTCTACAGGGGATAACTTAAATCATGAGGTTTCTTTTATGAGTGTGACATAATCTGGTTTAAATAGATATCAATTAACTACAACACAGAAATCACAAGTATTTTGTTCTTAGAATTTTACTAAGTCTTTTTACTTCTCAGAGTCGATCAAAGAATGATCCCATTACTGCTTCACGTTGTAAAGCCATTAAATACATCCATTTTAATACCCAAAATTCCTCATAAAAAGTTACATGCATTAATTCCTTTAAGAGGACATTATCTCCACTAACAGATTTCGAGGTTTTTTTGCCAAACAAGCACTGAGATAAATTTATACTAATTTCAGTAATAATCTTTAGCTTAGATTTTAATCTGCAGATTGTGGCTTCTTTACAGATTGCTGTGTTGCCTCTTCTAGAAGATGTCTGGAGTACCTTTGAAAGCTCAGGTTTCTCTCAGAACTGCCAAAGCAGTCCAGTCTCTGCTCCCACCCTGGCTCTGGACTTTCTTTTGGTAGTCTGAATTGAAAGGGAGAGAGAAATCACTGTTTCTAGGTCCTCAGATTGTGTTTTCAACAGATTTAATATCTGGAAAACTTCTGTACTATTATCTCAGCTAACTCCCAACTCCCTTCTATATGATTGTCCAATTTACATTTTTGCTAATCACAGGCCTTAAAGCAATTTTTGCAATTTCCCCTTAGAAATATCTTATTCAGTGCATTAAAAAAATCTGCTTGAACTGAGACAAAGTTTCCTAACAATTAAATATTGTATAACTGTTTTTTGTTGTTGTTGTTTTGCAGAAATGCCAGAGATTATTGAATATCTGTGTAAGTTTTCTTCCTTGATTTTTCTATCACTATAAAGACTTGAAAAAGGAGTGAAGTTTCTGTAAAACATAGGAAAGATGTAGGCAATGTGGAATCATGTTTGAGAATTTTGTTGTCATAATATTGGCTCCTTTTCCATTTATATCTTTTTTTATTTTTAATTTGTTTTTTAAATTCTTAAAATCAGTTAATAGCCACCAAGTATTGAGTTATGTTAAGTGTTCATTAAGATTCAAAACCCAAACATACGTTCTGCTATCACCCTTCATCAGAGAAAAATGAAGGCCACTAACTTTGGCTGAATTTGAGATATATGCCACCTTCATGTAATAATATCCAGGAATCAACAAGTAACCTAATTGTGCTCCAACAAACAAACTTGTTTTTAAATTTTCCCATTAACATGAAGGCAACATAGTACTAACGATTAAGGCTGCCTGAGTATGACTCTGCTAACACTTTACACCTGTACCGAGCAACTTAATTGTGTCTCAGCTTCCTTTTATGGTCAAAATAAGCTTAGAATACTTAGAACAAGTATTTTTATGAGTGAATCATGTAAAACATTTATAATATTACACAACATAATTATTGCTATTAAATGTTAACGCTTTGTTGAAATAAAAAAGATATTCTAGTCTCCAACTTATCACAAACTATTGTTTTCTGAGTCCTGCTCTGTGAAAGGTCAGAGCAATTCAGAAGTAGCACGTTCTAAGGCAAGTTACTGATACTTAAAATATGGTTATTTAATATATGATACAATTTTGAATAATAGCTTTCCGAAGCTTAACTGTAACAGATAACCTTTCATTTATTAATCTTTTTTTCCAGAGTGATTTAGAGGGACAATTTTCAAATTAGCATAGATGTCTGATAAATAATAGTGAGTCCGTGTGTTGCAGCGATTGAGGAATAACCACCGACACACCGGACTTGAGATTAATCAAGCTCAGGCTTATAGCAAGGACTCCTGACAGCCGCAGGGGGTTCCAGGGAGGAGCCTGTTGCTGGGGGGGTTGGTTTCCTTTTTATAGGTGCTTTTGGGGACTCTCCACTGCTCTTAAAAACTCTTGGGGGCTATTTTCTCCTGCAGGGTACTTTTCCACCGCCCTACCTTGCTTCATGGCCCCCTTTACGTCACCCAGAGATGTGAAGTGACCACTATCGCTGTTCTTTCCTCACACTTCTCCTGTGCCTGCCCCCCAACCCCCTTCAATACCTGGCAGTTTCCTAACCAATTGAATATAGTCTTTGTTGTACAAGAAACTACCTCACATCTTTCAGCAAGAGAAACAAACCGCTCAATTTTAGCAGTAAAGGCACTATTCCCCAGTGAATTAGGATGTAATTAAAAAAATTTTTTTAAATATTTTTTTGGAGGAGGGGACACCAGTCTACTCAAATTAAGAGAAAATATTTCAGAGGGCTAATTTTTAATAATTAAATGTATTTATTTCCTTACATCATTGTTCATTTTGGACAGTGTTTGATTTCTCCCTTCAGGTGTCGTCCCAGTAGTTCTCCCACCAGCATAGCACCCGTGATGCATCACCATAGTCCTTCGTGCTCTTTCCGCCCGTTTTGACATTTTCTCCTCCCCCTCCCCTGTTGTTTGCCTCCGATCTATAGTTAGGCTACAAATTTTCACTTTTTCCTGACCCTTTGTTCATTTTCCCTATATACTACCCATAAAAGAAACCATCTGATATTTTTCTTTTTCCTTCAGAGGGCTATATCCCCCACACCACCACCACCACACACACACACCTATCACAACTTTAATTCATAGGAGCTCAAGTTCCTTTCCATCAATTCTTACTTTCCATCACTTCTCCAAATGGGGCAGGCTGACATTTCAGTTGAACTGAATCCCTTTCTCTCTGACTTCCTTTTCTTTCCTGATCATTTTCTTCCACATGTTTCAGGAAGGTGTTTCAGCTCTTAGAGTGATTAATATGCTCAACAAGAACCTTTACTCTCTTGGCAAAAATTTTGCCTGTGTTTGTTTACAAAATGCTACCCCATGCAGCGAAACATTGTAAACTCTTCCAGTGTTGCCATGGTAACACTTGTGGGGCTGTTCCTGTTTGAACAGTGTCCCTCCTCATGATATTTATAATACCACCTTTCTCATGGATTCGAATGTATGTGGCCAAAGGAACAACTCCATATCTTTTAAAAGACCTACAGAACAGGTAATGGGGGCCTCTCTTATTTCCCTTTGGATTTTCCATTTGGATTTCCTGGAAGATGATGGTTTCAGATGAAAAAAAAATCTAGATCATTTTCAAAATAAAAGTTTAAATTTATTATTTGTGAATTAATAATGTTCTGCATATAATGAAATTACTAATTAATAGAAGAACCAAAACTTGTGAATCTCTCTATAAAGCATTAAAACTACTTGAAGAGTTATTGATTAATAATCCATTTACACTTTTTATTACATGTTTTCTACTAAAAATATCTGGAAAGAAAATTATTTAAGAAAGAAAATTTACTTTAAATCTGTATAACTTTGATTTTAAAGATATCTCTATAATTAATCTTTTAATTTCTGGTTTTCAGAAGTCCTACCATAACCTATGTTGTCTATTTAACTTGCTTGGGATATATGGTATTTCATGAATTATTCATCATTTTAAGAAAATTATTAGCCATTACCCGATCATGGATGACCTCTGTACTATTCTCTTTGCACTCTTCTTAAAGTATACTTTCTCACCCTTTACATTGAGTCTCATATATCTCTTATGCTCTTTTTTAGTATTTTTTCCATCATTCTGTTTTGCTCTACTTCAGTCTAAATGCTTTCTTCTGATCTATCTTTCATTTCACTAATTCTGTGTGTAGATGTATTTAATCTGGTGTTAAACCAATTTATTGAATTCTTCATTTCAGTAATTATATTTTTCATTTCTAAAGTATCTATTTGATGCCAAGGTTACCATCTCACCTTTAAATTTCTTTTTTTAAAAAAAGATTTATTTATGCATACAAGAGCTGGGGTGTAGGCCAGAGGTGTGGGGGAGGTGAGAGGATTCACCAGACACAGAGTGGGAAGCAGAACAGGCAGATCTACTAAAGTACACTGCTAAGGGGAGCAGGGGGAGAGACAGGAGAGTCTGCTGCGCCATGTGGGTCAGCTCCATGGCCAGCTCCCTGGCCAGGCATCAAAGTCATGCTGCAGTGGCTGGCAACAGATTGATAGTGCTGAGACTTAACCCCTTGTGCCACCAGGGAGGCCCATCAACATAAATTTTTAAAAATTACTGTGCAAGTAATAGCTGTGATAATTATATATTGCAAATTTATAAATGTGTTTTTGTCTTGATTTTTCTTTTATCAGAAGATGAACAGAAGAACGACCACAGCCCAAATGCAACCATTTCCACCAATAATAGAAACTACTCCTCCTTTCTACCCTGACCCACCATTCCCTCTCACCCCAAACAACCGGGGAGATAATGATCCCTGAAGTTCTACAGCATCGTCATAGCCAAATATAGCTTCTTCTGCCTCCATATGTTATCCAACACCACAGCTAAATCAAACATTATCTTGTTGTACTTTGTTTGTTCTTTTCAGTATCCTGGATAAAATAACAATGCTTCAATAAAAATGTTTATATACTATATTATACCCAAGTAGAGTTTTTTCTTTCCATCATTATTGGCATTTTAAAGAGGGAGTAGGAAAATCAGCAAAGGAATTTAGGAAATTGGATCCTTCCTCCGGGAAGCGGTATGCCTAGCTAGGAATCACTCTGCTGTGAAGAAAGAGTGGGAACATAGTATAGGGGGTGCATGTCACTGTGAGCGATGGAAGGATTCTGTCCCCAACCTACATCCAAGTCCTTGGAGAGACTTGTAGGATGTTTCCAGCAAGAGAAATAGGTATTTTGACCCTTTTAATTGGGACAGAAATTTATGAAGCCCTGGGGAAACATACCTTTTGCCTTATTTGAGAGGCAAAGTTACAAGTCCCTCCATAATTTGTCTATACAGACATGCAATGCAAAAAGAGCAAGAAAGATTCTACAGATTTAACTCATTCTCCATCTCTCCAAACATGTCGTTCATTTTCCAGGAAGATTATTAAACTTTGTACCTCTTAATTAAGAACAGTGATCACCATCTATAGTTCTTTCTGTGCCTCTGTGAAAAAGTCTCTGCCTGGCGCTCAAGGGAGACTTTGGCCTCATTTGGGAACTTTCCCGAAAGTCTATACAATTGGTTATAACAGGGTCACACCTAAAAGTCAAAAAGAATGGAGTTCTCCTAGGAAATAACCTATTTTATAGAACCCAAAGTTTCAGACTTGGAAAGGACCTTAAAGGCCATTGACTCAGCATCAATAAAACTTATTAGAACTAGGAAGTCAGGTCTCCCTGGTGGTGCAGGTGTTAAAGTCTCAGCACTATCAAGCTATCGCCAGCCACTGTGGCATGATTTTGATGCCCAGTCAGGGAGCTAACCTACATGGCACAGCAGACAGACCTTTCCTGTCTTACCTGCTTCTCCCCTCAGCAGTGTATTTCAGTAGATCTGATTATTCTGCTCCCCACTCTCTCTCTGGTGAATCCCCTCACACCGCCTCCCCCCACACCTCTGGCCTACACCCTGGTTCTTCTATGCATAAATAAATAAAAATAAATCTTTAAATAAATAAAAAAAAAAAAGAACTAGTAGGTCAGGCATCTGCCAGAACACTTCTACCGGTAAAGAGCTGTGTGATATAGGCCATTCCATAATCCTTTTTTGGGCAGCTTAAACTTGGCAAAGTTGTCTTTGTATGAAGCGAAAATTTGGTCCTAGTTCCACTCTTTGGGGTCATGTTGAATAAATATAGCCTGTCTTCTCAATGACAGCCCTTCAGGTAAATAAAGATAATTCTCACGGCTCTAAATTTCTCTAGCTGAAATTCTCCAGTCCGCCAATCATTCTCTTCATGGCATGTTTTGATTTCCCTTAATATCCTAGACATTGTCTCCAAATATTCTTTATTTTTTATGTTGCCTTGCCCCTAGTGTTGTATTTCAAAAATGCACATGACACCAAGAATATGATTTTGGAAATTACGAAAGTAGGTGATTGCCTGCTCTATTCCAGATCCTCTGTTTATTAATATGATCCAGACTTATAACTCTTTTTGGGTAACCATCAGAAAGGGAATTTAGGGACACATTTGATGTTTCTTATACCTGTACCATGGAACTGAAGAACGAGGCCTGCCATTTACCATTGCTATCATTGATCTGATTAGGTTCAGCTCAGCATTCTTGCATGCAAAGATATTTTGAATTAGAGTGGATCGTTCAATATATTTGAGTTAAGTATTCCAATATGTGGTCTTAATTTTCACTGCTTGTTCACTCCCCCTTCAACAAGTCCTTTTTAATCTCCTAGTTCTAGTCACTGGGGAAACAGAAGAGAACATTACAGGCTGTGATCACTGCTTTGAAGCAGAATTTGAGAGGTAGGTTGGGCGGGGGATGCTGTCAAAAATAATAAAATACATTTGAATTTTAGTGCAATGAACTACAGTCTCATGACAAAAGCACTGAGAACAAATAGAGAGCTTGGTAAAACAAATATATACCTGGCTAATAAAGGATACAGAGCTACATATCTTGACAGCTGGAGTCTGGAAGGAACTAGCTACCCACAACTTCCCAGTCCTGGCTCTAATTTAGATTATCTGGGAACTTTCAAAAAATACACCACAGTCCCAATTCACGTCAACTGAATTAAAATATCTGGTCATGAAAGGAATAAGAACATCAGCATTTTAAAAATGTCTGCAGTGCAGCCATGCTTGAGAACCCTCTACCTGGACCGTGGACTCCCTGAAGTACAGCTCTGAGCTCTGTGATTGGGGGGGGCAGCCCTCCTGAGCACAGAGGGGTGAAGAGGTTCTCCAGCTGTGTACAGATTGGGGGTGGGGGCAGGAGTGGCCACGGCCATCCTAGGACTCCCTGACTCTCAGCCTGTTGCAGCCTGGCTGTGTGCTGAATACCTCACGCTTGGGGATAGGTTTCCTCAACTTCCTCTGCTACCAAGTCTTCTCCACACGTGTGTACTAGATACAAGTTTGTTTCTACAAAGTGCCCTGAGACTAACTCCCTTTGCAGTTTGTGTAAGTGAACACTTTCTGGTACATGCCTATGTGCAGCATATTAAAACTGTGTTTTCCTGGCATTTGTGAGAAGCAACATAGTAAAACCAGAATAAAATAGACTTGCAACATTTTAAATGTTACTTGTTTACAGGATTTGGTTCTGTTTGTTTGGAGGGTTTCTCTAGTGGTTAGGAGTTGGGGTACCCATACCCTAGATTCTGGGCTCACCCAGCTCCTCTAAGACACCCTTCCCTCTAGCTTCTGTATAATTACCCGTGATGAGGGGTGTTATGGTTGACTGCAAAGACAGGGATAAGCAATTCTCTCAACAACAAACCCTGAAAACAGACTGTCCATCCCTATCTGATGTCATGGTTTGGAAGGCCTTTTGTCTAGAAAATTCACAAAGCCACAGGATTCTTTACTAGGGCGTTTCGTGGGGTTGAGCCAACATCTTGCTAGAGTTGCCTCGCTTACTGATGGACTCTCCTGCTTGTCTCAGAATACGCCTGCGGCAGCAGGTAAGTCTTGAGGGGTCTGAAGGGAAATGCCTAACTCGGACTTGACTCATCTTGGGCTTCGTGAGCCTTCAGGTGTCGGGGGGAGCTGGAGCTATTGCTGGTGGATGTGGCGGCATGAGGGGCCCTGGGGCTGTGTGCTTGTGCCCTGGGCGCCGATATATCGTGTGTGCATTCAGCCTCAAAGTTGTTTGTTAATGATGCGCATGATCATACAACAAAAACGAAAGTGAGACCAATTATTTTGTGGTGGGTAGAAACTAGACTTAGTGATGACCACAGTGTAGATGTCAAATATAATGGCGCACACCTGGAACTTATACAAGGCTAACAGAGACAGCAGTCGTACGAGGCTGTGAGGCAAGTGTCCTTATGGCTAGACCCTGAGGGTTCCCAGGTCTTTCTCCCTTGAGGTTTCCTTTAGCAGCTTCACTGAAGGGAAATGACAGTGACAGAGTCAGCAAAGTTTGTGGCTGGAAAAAGTTTTTATTTCTTTGTTGTTTCGAGCTTAATGATGATTTTCTTTTATCTGGACCTTCAGAAGAGTGTGTGATTGAAGAGCTGAAGAAAACAAAAACAGCCACATACCTAGCTCTGTCTTAAAAAGGGGGCTCTGAAGAATCAAAGGAACATTTTATTCAAATTGTTAACTGTGTCTGTTAATTGAAATCTCGTAAATGGACTATGAAGTCCTTTACATCCAGGTCTTTGTTTTATTTATGTTGATCTGGTGCTCCACTCAGAACAAGGGGGAAAATTTAGCAACAATAAAAGCTAAAACAACAGGAGGGCAGCCTGTGTCCATGCTCTATTTTAAATGCTTCCTACTGACACATTCAAATGTCACCATTAAAATTACTTTTAATGTTACCCCCATTTTATAAATGAAGAAAATGAGACACAAAGCTAAGTAACTTCTAGCAAGTATAAAAGGCAGAATTCAAACCCAGAAGGTCTGGCTCCCAGTCTGCTCCAGCAGCCCCTGTGCCCTTCTGCTCCGTGGTGTGCAGTTGGTGTCAGATAAAGGAAGGGCTGAGAGATGAGGGTGTTGTCCAGGTATAGCCCTGCACATGTTAATTCATATAGTAAAAAAACTTCATTTGTGCTTTTAGCGTCTCAGCATGGTCCAGTGGGTGAGTTTGCTGGTGTTTCTCTCTGGAGTCCTTACATTTCAGGCGGTGAGTAATGCTGTTCCCTTCCCGTTTCTTCCTTTCCAGGGCTTCTGGACTTCCCTATAGCAAAGTCTGAGTCCAGCACTTCCTTCCAGCAAGTACACGGGGAGGAAATGCTTTGGGGATACCACATAGTCTCAGGATGTAGTGAGGCACCAGGCTTTCTGACATGCTCCTTGCCACTGTCTGCACCTCCTCAGGAGTCACTGCCTCTTTGAGGAGCCGTGAGACCCGGAGGGTCTGTTTCCACATGTTCATTTTGCATAACCACCAGACGCTCCAGAAATCCAGGAGGTCCCAGGATTCAGAACAATTGCCCAGTGGGAAGGTCATTTTTTGAATCCATTAATTAATTTTCTTACATTGTTGTTAAATTTGGGGTATTATTTGACTTCTCCCCTCAAGTGTAGTCCCTGTAGCTCTCTCACCACCACAGTGCCCGTTTGCATCACCACAGTCCCTTCTGCTCCTCCCTCCCCTGATTTGACCCTTCTCCCTCCCCTGCCCCTGCTGGATGCCTCAGCTCTGCGGTCAGCTTAAGGAATGGTCAGTTATTAGCCACTCTCTATGTGAGAAATACGAAGAAGTCATGCTTAGGCCAGCACTCTCTGGCTGTCTCGGCCCCCAGGTCAGACGCCCCTTTCCTAGGCTCTGGCCAGCATCTGAGCGCCCTCAAAAGTCAGCTTCCTCACTCTTCCCACTCTCTGAAGTGAGGTATCTCAGAAGAGCCGGTCAGATGGGGTTTCTGCATAAGGTCACCTTCCTCCTCCGGCCTTGCAAGGAAGAAGGGAGAAAGACCTGGAGTGGGGAAGAAAACTGAGGCAGCCAATGCGGATGCAGCGTCCGCTGGTGCTGGCTTGCTGCTGACCTGTGCTACCAGGGCAAGGTGCATACAGCAGTTATTGATACCCTCCTCCCACCCACAATCCCCAGAATCCAGAAGACATCACACTTCAGTGTAACTTTTAATTGGACCATCTTTCCAATTTCTTGTTCTTGATACAGACTGCTGGAGCCCATGAGTATTCACCATTTATAATACTGGGCATGTTGCAGTTAAGCGGTAAAACATCATACACATGCAGTATATACATGTCCTGTCCCTTTTCCCTTCTTTTTAAAAAATTGTAGTCTAAAATGGCATCCTGTTCTGTTTCCATATATGTGATCCTGAGTAGCTCTAGGAAAAAGAGCTCTCGGGTCTTGTTTGTGGTTCGAGTTCATTTTCTTCTTTCCCACAGGGACAGACACTTTCTTTCCTGCTTTAAATTGCTTCTAGCTACCAGGGCATTCTTGGGAAAACAGTTTTTGGGGTGTTGATTGCCTGTGTTTGCAACTGGGACCCCTGAGTGAAAATGCAATCATAGCCTCGTAGAACATTAGAGTTGGAAAGGAACTTGCAATATTTTCAATCTTTCTGCTACCAAAGACTCTTATTTATTTATTTATTGCCTTTTAGCTACAACCAACTTTCTTCCCAGAGGTTTGATATTTTAAGAATTCTGTCAGCCAACTATTTTCAATCTATTAATTTCATTCATTTTTTGGCATTCTTCTTAATCAAATAATCTCTTACTGGAAATCTTTAATTTGCTCATTGGGACTGACCCTGAGACGGTTCATCAATTATGTTCCATGGATTTTTGTGTTGGTACATAGCCAGAGCTTCTGCTTACCAGGAGATCAAATAAAGAAACAAAAAACACAGTGCAACACACAACCACAACACCACTATGAAAAACGAAAAAGCGTTTGACTTCGCACTTCAGCTCAGGAGCACGTAGGGCAGGGGTAAATGCTCCTGATTCTTCTTGGGGCTGGCACCATATTGCGGCAGATAATGGTACTTATAGAGGCGTTAAAATACCAGTAAAATGCAGTGTATTTTGTATGCTCTAGTTAAGATAACCTGAAAATGTGCAGCACTTACAGATTTTCCCATGCACTTTACAAAATTTCTAACCATTGGTGCATATAGGAATCTGAGATGTTCAGGTATCACTGTCTGGGGCAGAATGAGGCAAATGTTTCTTCCCTTGGGTTAAGGAATATATGCGATGCACTATAGACATTTCACTGCCATTCACGTCCTATTTGAAGTTATTTTTTATTTTTTTAATTGTGAGGGGGTGGGGAGTATTTTATATATATGTTATCCTCACAGGTGCGAGATGATGTCTCAATGTGGATTTGACCGGCATCTCCTTTGTTAAAAGTTATGATGAACATTTTTCCATGTCTGTTGGCCTTCTGAAGACACTCTTTGGTGATTGTTCAGCTCTGCTGTCCATTTATGAATTGCTTTACCTTTTGTTTATTGTTAAATTTTTTTTGTACATCTCCAATATTAACCCCTTATTGGTTGTGAAATGTGTGAACATTTTCTCCCATTCAGTAGATTGTCTTTTTAATCTGTATTTTCTTTGTGCAAAATTTTTTAACTTGAGGTAATCCCAGTTTATTTTTTGCTTTTATTTCCCTTCCATAGAGGTTGAGTCTCCAAAAACATCTTTATCATTGATGTTGCGAAAAGTGTCACCAGCATTTTCTTCTATATATTTTGTTGTTGCATTTGTTAATGCACTTAATACCTTTACCAAAAATTAAGTATTGAGATATTCACAGATTTATTTCTGGACTTTTGATTCTGTTTCATTGATACATGTATCTATTTTTATCCCAGTAGCGTATTGGTTTTGTTTTTTTTTAAAGTTTTATTTATCTGTGCATACAAGAACTGGGGTGTAGGCCAGAGGTGCAGGGTGGTGAGAAGATTCACCAGAGACAGAGTGGGGAGCAGAACAGGCGGATCTACAGAAATACACTGTTAAGGGGAGCAGTGGGCAAGGCAGGAGAGGTCTGCTGCGCCATGTGGGAAGCTCCCTGGCTGGGTATGAACTTGTGCTGCAGTGGCTGGAGATAGCTTCATAGAGCTGAGACTTAGCCCGTTTTGCCATCAGGGAAGCCCCCCAGTAACATATTGTTTTAACTGCTGTTGCTTTATAGTTTAAAGTAATGTGACATCACTATTTTTCTACTTTCTCCTTGAATTGCTTTTGCTATTTGAAGCCTTTTATGATTCAATATAAATTTTAATATTTTTTTTTCATCTTCCTCAAAAGTGTTGGTGTTTTAATGAGGATTGCCTCTGGCAGAATAGTCCTCTTGACTATATTGATCCTCTCCAGCCGTGAGCATGGAATGTCTTTCCATTTCCTTATGTCATGGTCTCAATCTGTGAAAAGTGTCATGTAGTTTTCATTGTATAAAGCCTTCACCTCCAGGCTTGGGTAAATTCCTAGGTGTTTAATTATGATGTATTGTGAATGGATTATAAATGTTTCTTCATGTTCATGGAAGGAGAATCAGAAATAAAAAAGATAAAGAACATCCAGGGCCTCTCTGGTGGCGCAGTGGGTTAAGCACAGCACTATGAAACTATCCACAGTCACCGCAGCAAGAGTTCAATACCCAGCCAAGGAGCCGACCCACAGGCGCAGCAGACCTCTCCTGTCTTGCCCGCTGCTCCCCTCAGCAGTGTACTTCAGTTGATCTGCCTGTTCTGCTCCCCACTCTGTCTCTGGTGAATCTTCTCACCACCCCACACCTCTGGCCTATACCCGAGCTTGTATGCGTAAATAAATAAATCTTTAAAAAAAAGCCCATAATATCATGATGTGCTGGGTCCCTATCCTCTAAGCTTTCTATGCATTTTTGTTACCTCTCAGTTTGGTCCTTTTTTTTTTCTTTCGAAGGCAAAAAATAAAATTGGGATCTAAATTAAATTCTGACTTTATCTTTAAAGTCTCTCTCCCAATTAGAGTTTCTTCCAGTGTCCTGTGTCTGCCAGCAAAGCAGAAATGTTGTAGGATAATTTTATTTCATAGCCACTTTCTAATAGCTTAATACCTTATTTTTTGACATTAATTGTATTCAACCATGAGAAGCCAAAGTCATGAACTAAAGTTATTTTAGTAGACTCTTGTCATTTAAAAACAGTATGGTGAAAACAAAGGGAGCGATTGTACCAATTTTCTTGATGAAATTAAAATAGAATATGTTTTCCTGCACATTTTTATCTTTATAATTTAAATAACTAATTGAATATGCTGTTTGCTATGCAATTCTTGTAATGGTGCCTGGTTTAGACAATGCAGTTTTCATCTGCAGCTTAACTACCATTGGGAAAATTAGCACTTAGGATATTTGTTTATATATATATATATATATATATATATATATATATATATATATATATATATTACATTGTTGCTCACTTTTGTACAATGTTTGATTTCTCCTTTCAGGTATAATCCCTATAAAATTCCCACCACCAAGACATCCCTAAACCATCATCATAGTCCCTTGTGCTCTTCCCTCCCGTTTTGACCCCCTCCCCCTCTCCCTCCCCATCCCTTGCTGAATGTCTGTGATTTATAGTTTGCTTACTAATTTTGTCTTTTTTTTCTTGATCCCTTTTTTATTTCCCCTCTATTCGTTCTACAAGTGACCCCATCTAATATTTTTCTTTTTTTAGAAGGCTATTTGGGAAGAACAAGTTCCTTAAATCCTATTTTATTCACACAATCAATTTGTATCACTGGGCTGTTAGAACTATCCAAGGGTTGCAACCACTAATTCAGAACTTTTGCTTGAAGAATGGGGTAGCAGAAGTACAAGATTAACTAGAGACTGGGTAACAGGAATCTATTTCTCATTGTTCTGGAGGCTGGTCAGCCCAAGGTCAAGGTGCTAGCAAGCCTGTTCGTGGTGAGGACCCTCCTGATTTACAGAAGACCCTCTTCTTGTTGTACCTCACAGAAGAGGGAGAGGGAGAGCAAGCTCTCTGGTGGTTGTTCTTGCAAGGCACCAGCCCCAGCCATGTAGGTTCTTCATTTCTTCCAAAGGCCTGACTTCTAATACTGCCACATGGGAGTTCGGGGCTAGGGCTCCACTGCAGGCACCCCTCACCCTACGGTGCTTTACAAATAATGCATTGTTTACAAATGGAAGGTAAGTCCTGTGTGGAGCAAATCTATCAGCATAATCTTTCCAGCGGCATGTGCTCACTTCACGTCTTTATGACACATGTAATTAAGGTATGCACATTGGTTTTTTTCTAGGCATAGTGCTATTGCACTTAATAGACTACAGTATAGTGTAAACATAACTTTATACGCACTTGGAAACCAAACATTTTGTGTGTGACTCACTCTATGGGGATAATCACTTTATTTAGATGGTCTGAACTGAATCCACAGTATCTCCAAGGTCTGCCTGCCTATGAATCTTAGGGGACCACAAATCCTCAGTTCATAGCAGCCCCGTTGTGACTTCAGGAACAAAGGACCTCCAGGCTTCCTGTGTATCTTCATAGAGTTCTCGGTATCAGAAATGAGAGCATCTACAGTTCAACTGCTATTTTGATAATGTTACATTCAGAGTGATGCTTTTTATTTATAACTGTTTGCTTTCATGAGTTGCTTTTGGCATCAATTATTTACTGAAATTCATCCAACAGACTGAAAACCTTCTGGAACATTACAAAATGTCACAAAGATCCTCAATGTGAAGATTTAAGTGTAAATCTATGAAATTCAAAAAAAGAAATTTTAACCAATATATACACATAGGCGAAAAAGTATCTGTGTTGGGAGGGAGGAGATAAAAAATAAAGTCAAAACCTGGCTTGCTCCCCAGGGCCTGGCTGGGGGGGCGGGGCGGGGGAGGGGTGGTGTCTGGTGAATTTATGTGTGGGCCTTTAGAGCACCTTAGGTTGTGTCTAAGGTCTGAGGAGAGGAGGGAATTGGGAAGAGAAGGTCAAGTTTGGCCTGGCACCAGAGCTGGGACACAAGGATCGAGGAAGACAGTATGTGGGGCCGTGGTGTGGTGAGCAGGAGGGATGTGACAGAGACAGCCTGGTCCTTGACCTGCTCCAATTCTGAGGGTTTCCTAGTTTATCCAAGACATTCCATACATTCCTTACCAAAGCCACTAACTTAGACCAGTTATATTTTTTAAAGATTATTTATTTATGCATACAAGAACTGGGGTGCAGGCCAGAGGTGTGGGGTGGTGAAATGATTCACCAGAGACAGAGTGGGGAGCAGAACAGGCTGCTCAACTGAAATACACTGCTGAGGGGAGCAGCGGGCGAGACAGGAGAGGTCTGCTGCTCCATGTGGGAAGCTTCCTGGCCAGGGATTGAACTC
This sequence comes from Scalopus aquaticus, assembly GCA_004024925.1. Taxonomy (NCBI): domain Eukaryota; kingdom Metazoa; phylum Chordata; class Mammalia; order Eulipotyphla; family Talpidae; genus Scalopus; species Scalopus aquaticus. The sequence continues at coordinate 34,214 of PVIJ01008163.1, forward strand.
TTGCTGCAGTGGCTCTGGATAGCTTCACAGTGCTGAGTCTTAACCTGTTTCACCACCAGAGAGGCCTGAGAGCAGTTATTTTTAAGTAACTGTCCCTCAAATTTTGAGTAATATGTATCCTTTTGAAAAGGAGAAACAGATGGAAAGAAAAAGGAAATTCTGAGATTATTCTTCCATTTATAGGAAGGGGTGCTCAGTGTGTCAGATGAAAGCAGTGACAGCAGCCCTGGGTACAGGAAACACTACTACATATTTCAGATGCTGGTAAGTGGATAGCAGATTACCTTTGCTGAAGAATAAAAATATCAATTATGTTACTTTAGAGTTTCTCAACAGCAGCACCATCGACTCTTGGGGCCTGATAATTCCATGTTATTTGGCTGCCCCACGCATAGAAGGGTGTTTAGCAGCATCCCTGAGCTGCCCCTCCAGGTGCCCATATGCCTTGTTCCTCCACATGTGACAGCCAAGGGCTACCTCCACGTATTACCATATTATTGCCCTTGTCGAGGGTGGGGATGGTGGGGGGTGGACAGAGTTTCTCCCAGTTTAGAATCTTTGCTTTAGACTATTTATGAGGTCCTTATTTGAATTACAGAGACTAAGTATTTGAGTGTGTCTGAATTCTTCAAACCTCTATGAACTGAACCCAAATAGAAATATTTTGGATTCAGTGAGAACAGAGTTTATTGTTGTTGTTTGTATATAATATTCTTCTCTCATACTAGAGAATTTCAGTATTGGGATAAGTTTAGATGGTATGAAACTAACCATTTGAATTCTAATATGCTGAAGGAAATCTTGAGACAAATATCATCTACCACAACAAACAATTCAGCCATTTAGGGCATAATGACTAGGATGCTTATAGTCTCTAGCTCTTGCCCAGAAGCTCAGTGGCCACCTTAGTCTGGGACAACTCACATTTGCTTGTGACACTTAATTCGAATAGACAACTGGCGATGATAAGTCAATAGAGAGAAGAAATGTTATTAAAAATACTAGGCCAAATGAAAGAACTACCTAGGGGTGTAATAAAGCTTGGGTGTACCCAAAAGATTTCTCTGTCAAAAATGTCCTATTCTGTATCATATTGATAATAAAGAAAAAAAACAAAGCAAAAGAACAGAAAACATCTCTCCATCTTAACTGTTGAGCCAAAGCACCAGCATGGAAATTACTCAGAGGTGGCTGATAGGAACCGGAATCGAGGAGGGATCTGGGAGACTTTAGGACTTTTTTATTTGGCTATATTGAGATGGACCCATCCCAGTGACTTACTTCCTCATGCTCTAAGTTTATGTCTGAGAAGAAAGACAGCATTCAAAATGTAGGCAAATCAGGCAAAAAAGCCAAACCCGTTTCTTAATTAACCCAAGTTCAACCACATCAATCTGTAGCTTGCCACCCCTGCTTCAGGTTCCTCCTTATTTAATCGTCTGCAGGAGTCATATGTATGTGTGCCTTGCCCCTAAAGGCCTCCCAGATCAAAACTCAATCAATTAGCAAGAAAACACTTGTGTATTCCAGTCAGGAAGTGCTTTCTCTAACTTGGTCTCTCTGTCCTTCTATTTACAGCCAATACAAAGATTGAAAGGGAAACCAGAAAATGCTTTTGAGAGGAAGGCAGCTGATTTGCTAGCTATGTGGCCTTCCGACGTTTTTGGAGCACCAGATCTTAGACCCACAGAGAACACGCTGGCTTGCATCCAGCCTCAGCTGGTGCCGACTGTTCCTAGACAAAATCCATCCACTCAGGTTCCTCCTGTGTTGGGGAGCACAGCTCCTGTCCTTGCCCTCTCCACCTGGTCCAAAATAACGGAGAGAAACAGCGAGGCCTCTGTACCTGGGAACCTGGGGACCTATTATGGTATGTCAGCCAGGTTTTCCCTGACACCCCAAGTTCTGACTACTCCAGGTGTCTCCACAAAGGAAGTATTCTGTAGCACCAGTCCTCCCATCTTCTCTACCTCTAAAGAGCCCCGAGGAGATGTGTAAACTGAAGAAATCAGTTTCCCCACCTCTTATGAGACCTGGATCCTGTGTTGCTGTCTGGGTGTAGAGATCAACTTTCCAGGGAATTGTTCAGTCGGCTGGCCCCAGTGCTCTGGCTTCAGGCCGAGGGTGTAGCCTGTGCACCTATCTCTCCTGGGATTCACTTTGAGCACCAGCTCCTCTCAAAATGGATTTCCTGTAAAGGACATTTCACAGAAAAGGAAAGTGATAGTGGCACGTGTTCTACTACTCTGAGGAGGTTTCTCACTCTTATCTAAAAATTAAACAACTTCTAAAATCATCTCTGAACTATCCAAGGTTAATAAAAGTGAATTTCATGCAAAATTAAAAGCCATAGAAATTTTCTCTGTTGCCCTGCATTATCTTTATTTTGTTAACTTATTTTTGTATTTTCTTCCAGTCCTTGGGATTAATTCATCTCTACCAAATCTAGGATGATTCTGATTTTGGTCAATTACAATTTTACTTCCTACAGTACTCTTAGGCTGTTGGGATCTATCAACCCTGGTGTCTTTGGTTTTTAGCACTGTTGTCTCCAGAGTGAGTTAGCCCGGAGTCTAAAAAACCACCTTAAACTGGAAAGTCCCTGGAGGGAATGGCTCTGAAAGGGACTACGTCAACAGTAAAACATAGGGAAAAAAATCAGTTTTCTTTCACAGTTAAATCAAACAGATTCTCCAAGTGGAAATAGCTAGATTGACAATGTCTTCATAGGATGAGTCAGTAGAAATGGTAAGAGCAGAGTGAACATAATTAGAAACTAAAGCTAGAGCCAACTAGGCAGATGACTGTTGTTCAAATGCTTTAGCAACTACTTAGTTTGACTATAGTACAACTGGATGGAGATTTACTCGAGGATTTTAATGGTGTCTTATGTGCAGCAGTTGAAATGAAGAACTTGGAGCTGACTCTAAAGGAGGAAGCTGACTTTCTTAAAGAAACAGAAGTTGGGCCTCCCTGGTCGCGCAAGGGGTTAAGTCTCAGCCTATGAAGCTATCAGCATCCACTGTAGCACGAATTTGATCGCTGGCCGGGGAGATTACCACATGGTTCAGCAGACCTCTCCTGCCTCGCTCACTGCTTCCCCTCAGCAGTGTATTTCAGTCAATCTGCCTATTCTGCTTCCCACTCTGTCTCCGGCAAATCCTCTTACGCCCCCACACCTCTGGCCTGCACCCCAGTTCTTGTATGCATAAGTAAATAAATAAATCTTTAAAAAAATAAAAAGAAAAAGAAGTTGACCTACCCTTAAAGTTAAAACTATCCTGTTTAGACAAGGTTGACAGGATAAATAGCGTATGACTCCATAGGAAACTCTCAATGTCCTGGTTGAACAGATACTGAAATTGGAAGAATGATGTTTGGCACAGCAAAAGTGAGGGTTTGTTTATTAAAGGTCAACATGTGATCAAGTGATATTTTATGGGTTTACGGGAAGGGTGTGCTGGCAAATATTCAACAACTAACCAGGAGGATGAAGTTCTGATTTGTAGTTTTTGCCATGGCACCACTACACTCGGAGTTGGAAAGAGATGTAGAGAAGCACACCATATTATGTTGTTTCCTCCATGCAGAGACTAAAAGGCACACATATCCTCAAGAGCATAGGTAATAAAAAACTACAGTAAAATAATTAGGAAGTGAGGAGTTTTGCATACTTACAATCTTTTAAAATATTAATTGCAAATTTATATAATTTAACCTTTAATAATGTCTGTGTGTGAGCACCAATTCACAAGATTCCTAAAAAATTAACCCATTCCAGCATATCACTCGGCACTCTAGGAGGAAGAAACAAAATTTAGAAATGTAAGTTAATTCACTTGCTTTATAGATTTGCTGACTTTCAAGGGATATTTGGAAGAAGAAAACATTTTCTTTTTTTTTTTTTTTTAATATATATTTTTATTGTTATTTATGTCTTTTACATTTTGTATTCCCCTAGGGTAGCCCACCACCAATTCACCCGTGATCCATCTCCATGGTCCCTTGTGTTCTTTTCTATTCCATTTTGAAGAAAACATTTTCAAAATCATAGGGAAAGGAGTTAGAGAAACAACATTTCACTTTCTTCTTCCTTGCAATTTTCTACTTGGAAAAAATGGGTTAGCATTTGAAATGGATCAGGATACGCAGCCCAGAAATATGCCACTTTGGAGTAAAGACTATTTTGAGCTGGAGGTAATTGAGAATCAACAGCTACAAGAATAGTTCTCTGCCTTTTCCTTATCTGCCTAAAAAGAAGGGCACACACCTCCCTCTGTGAAGGCGTCCTCCAAAGGCAGCAGGGAGAGAAGCGTGCTCTTATTGTCAGAGAGCTGACACTGAGATGAGTTTGCAGACTTCACTGAAATAGCCGTTATCTTCCATTTGCTCTCTCATATATTTCCTAGTCACATCCCACAATCTGTCATCCACTTTGAGCCTTAAGTCCCCTTTCCTTTGTTAGGATGGTATATAAGCTCCCAAGTCTAGCTATTTTTAAGTTTTTTGTGAACCCCTGTGCACATTTTAAAAAATTAATTTGCATTCCTTTTCTCCGGTTAATCTGTCTTGTGTCAGTTAAATCCACAAACCCTCATTCAAAAAAGCCAAAGAGAGTAGAGGAAAAGTTTTCCTCCTTAACATACTAAAGGTAACACAGTGCCTTTCAAGGTTGACTTGAAAGGCTTTTACTATGCTTACTGGTGGCAGATGCACAGCCCTTCATTAACATTCTCTTTCTGAGGCAGACATCACAATGTGAGCAGTTACTTCATCCCACTGAGAAAAATGTGTTCTCATCTTAACCAAGTTGTCATGCAGGATGAAGTCTACTACCTAATTCTGGAAATGCAAGTTATCAGAAAGACATTGAATAAATGAAGATCTGCTAAGCAATAACAACTGGACAAAAATTTCATGTGGTTTTAAGAAATCTACTCCTACAGAAAGTAACCAGCTGCTTTAAGTCAAATTTATGGCTGCAGGGACTTCAAAACCAAAAAGGGCTGTTGTACCAATTATGGAATATTTCACAATGCACAAGGATTTGGAAAAATTCCTAATGGTTATCTTAGTTCTATGAGAGGCAATTGGATAAGCAGACCATTAACAGTAGGCTCATCTTCGTGTTTGTGTCTAATAGGAAACATTTATATTTCAAGTCTTCAAAAACCATCATTTAGACATGGATAATAGATGAGGTTGACACAGTAATAAATACAGAGGCTAAATCCTTCCCACTTATAATTTCTTAATAACCTAGATAGAGTTCAGGGTAAAGATATTCAAACAACACTTTTAGGTTATTCTCTATTCTAACATCCTTTTGACAAAGGACACAACTTTTTATTCATTGAGACTTAGTCTTCTCTCACAACTTGAATATATTTTAATTTGATCAGTTTGGGCAACTTCAGTTACACAAAGTAGAAAAATTAAAAACAGAGAACAAAGCCCAAAATTCTCAAGATTTTTTCAAATGCAAATGATAAGGAATCAGTTGTGTGAGGACTTAACTGGTATGTAATAGATAATAGTAAAACTTTCAAAGACAGTTGCTGACAATGGATTCACTTAAAAAATTTTTTTTTCTTAAGGTGACATTGGTTTACTACACTACATATGATTCAGTATGTATCTGAATGTATATATGTATCATATACATATATGTATCATATGTATCTGTATCATATGTATATTATTCCAGCACATCTACCCCTCTACCAAGATACCCATAGTCCTTCACCATAATCCACTGGGCCCACGTTTTCCCTCTCCTTCTGGGAGCCTCAATTTTACAGTCAGATTTCTAGAATTTGTTTGTTGTTTTTTTTGTGCAGAAGAACTGGGAAGTAGGCCAGAGGTGCAAGGGGGCAGCGGTGAGAGGATTCACCAGAGATAGAGTGGGGAGCGGAACAGGTAGCTCTACTGAGATATACTGCTAAGGGGAGCAGCAGGCAACACAGAAGAGGTCTGCTGTGCCATATGTGGGTCAGCACCCTGGCCAGGGATAGAACTCAGGCCGTGGCAGTGATAGTGCTGAGACTTAACCCCTAGGCCACCAAGGAGGCCCTGTTCTTGGCCTTTTGTTTTGCTTCTCTACAGTCCACATATAAATAAAACTGTTTGATTTGTCTTCCTTCTGATTTTTTTTACTTAGCATAATCCCCTCCAGTTTCTGTTGTCACAAATGGCAAGATTCATCTTTTTTATAGCTGCATAGTATTCCATTGTGTAATATATACCACAATTTTCAAATTCAGTCATCTGTCCCTGGGCACTTAGGCTTCCATAATTTGGGTTTGTAAATAGTGCTGCGATGAATACAGAAGTGCATTTACTTCTTCAAATAAATGTTTTTGCACTTGTTGGGTTGATACCTGGAGTGGGGTTGCTGACTCATGTAGTGGTTCTATTTTTAATATCTTGAGAAACCTCCATAGTTTTCCAAAGAGGCAGAATCAGTCTACATTTTCACTACCCTCACCAACACTTGTTTTTATTTCTCTTAAATAAAACCAGGTATCAGAAACTTAGGTGTTTACATCCTCCCTAGTGGGAAAATATAATTACAAAGTTTTCCAATTTTTGTCATGAGCATAATCAAAAGTAATGTATAATTATAGCAAGGTCAATGTGTAAAGCTTTCTCAAAATAAAACTAGTCACAAGTGCTTAAGAGTGGATACAGGAAAAACCTATGTCTAGACAAACTGAGTTAATTTGCAGGAAGGGAAATCACATTTTAAGATAGGTATGTGCCACACCTTACTGTTTGCCCTCTGGCTTAATTCTCATTTTGAAAGATTAGAGAAAAATCCTGAAGTTTCTGAGATGTAGACTGCAAGAATAACTTCTCTTTGGATGTACTGCCAGAGAAGTTAATTCACTAATCCATAAGTAAGGGGCAACTTGATAAATAAATGGCATTTAAGAAAACCTTTAAAATGGCATGTAATTATAAGCTAATATTTTCTTCAGGTACTTACATTCTATTCAGTTAGCAGGACAAATTTCTCAAAAAGCAAGTTCAATTGGGTTCAACAGGATAGTTAGTTTGCATGAACAAAATGTGTTTCACTAAAGCAGTTTTGAAAAGTATTTTCATTTTCCAGACATGCAGTAGGAAGAGAGTCTAAAATCATAGCTTTCCTCTTAATTCCAACCGTCGGATTTACTCTGGTATATTACATGTCGTATGTGTAGAATGTGCTGGGTACTCATATAGCAGTACCCAGCACATTCTACACATACGACATATAATATACATTATATACCTCTATTAGGAAACTCCAGAAGCAATCCAGACAGACAAAAATCTACAGGTATGATTAGAAAGATGTTCATTTGGCCAGGTTGAACGGTGCCACTTACCGTGTGTATCCTCTACTCCACACCAGCTTGAGTGACCGAGTTTCTGCACACTATACTAATTTGTAGATGTTCCTCTTTCAAGTCTTGGTATTCCTATCTATGAAAGTCTTATTCTGACTCATCAATTTTTCTTTCTTCTTAAACCACTGGCCTGAAATTCAGTCATTCATCAATTGGTCATTATGTGGGGTGAACTTTTGGGAAACTTCACATAGTCTGAGTTGGTCGAGGAAGTCAGACAGCCCTCCTTGGACAGCAAGGCCATCTCAGGCCCCTGGCAGGAGCAGGCAAGGGCATGGTGTGGCATCACCGGTGCTCAGTAACACAGCACAGTCTTTTCAAGGTAAGTGAAAATATTCCCCACTCTGTGCCCCTGAGTGGGTTGCTCAAACTGTGATTGACCCCAGAAGGCAGATGATACACATTATCTCCCGGGCCTGTTGTCTTGCCTTTAAGTAAGCCTATTTCTTTAAATGGAAATCACTGCTAAGAACTCTAAAGCTCAATTTAGAACAGCCAAACCTTCCTGCAACCTCTTCGGCTTCTGCAGCTGCTCCAATTTCCCCTCCAACCTTACAGAAGCCTAATTATTTGTTTTGAAAAATAAAATTGCTTCTAACATTCACCTACAGTAATGTACTCCTAAATCCCGCTACCACTTTCACTTGCCTTACCTTTTATTAAGTATAAAACACTTTCCTCAAAATCTAAAAAAGGGAACCACGACCAGGAATTAAGTGAACATAATATCTATTTTTATTACGAAAACATTAAATTTTGACACATTGCTTCATTTGTTTTTTAAAAATCTATTATCTGACTCAAACCTATTCAGCAAAAATGCCAATAAATTATATAAATCTTAGTTTGGGTCTTTTTAAAACTAGGAACACAGTATGTTCTCATGACAATTAAACAACACTAACTCTGAGTTGCATGAACTGTTAACTTATAGTTTGTTTTAGATGTTTAGCTTAAAATAAAATCAAAACCAAAACCAATCATATGCTGTTGCCAAAGTTTCTCAGGAACACGCTCCCATTACTGTGTGTGGGTATCCTGTTCCTTCACTGAGGAACAGAACACAGCTATATCAGGTGTGTCAAGGCCCTCATTCCAAACCGTCCTACCTGCTCAGCTTCGGCGTCACACTGGATGGAGGGCTGATGACATACATTACCTTCCCAACCCGTGCCATCTTGCCTTGAAGTAAAACCTTTTCTTTCAAAGGAAATCATTAGCTAAGAACTCTGATATGCCATTTAGAAACAATGATTCCAAAATAACACAAAAATCAAATGTGTTAGTACTTAAAGTCACAAATTCTGAGAAGTGAAAATAATACAGAACTTACATAAACAAACAATGAACTAAGGCAAACAGCATTGCCATCACACGCTTTAAAATGGTATTTTGATGTCTCAAGCTCTTTGCAAATTTTACTTGGGGACAGTTCAGATGAATTTAAATAAAAGAAATGTGCTCTGCATAAAGTTACAGTGTTTTCAACATGGGTGGCATCATTTAAAAAATACATCAATAGTCTTATTGGACAATGTTTTCCACTTGGTTTCTAAATCTTTATTTTCTGTGGAGGCAAACGAAAACACTGTTTTAAGACTCCATCTTCAAAGTTACAATATAATCTCTTATTCCTAGAGGTTTTAAAGTTAGATATGATCTGGGATCTTGCCATCATCATCATCTTCATCATCCTCATCATCCTGGTCTCCAGATTCAAGTTCATCTTCTTCTTCAACCTACGGGAAAGGAAAACATTTAACATTATGAAGACTTGTTCACCTCACATTTAGCACATAATGACACATACTCTGTTGATAAATTCTTTGATTCCGGTTACTATTTTAAGTTATAAGCCATCTGATGTAAGGCTCAAGCTCCCTGTTATTTTTAATATGACATGAGATACATCTATTAATTAACTGATGGATGGTTGTATACAAACCTGAACCAGACCTGGCAAAAGAGAACAGCACATTTGGACGGTGAGAATGTTGATACCACAGCTTCAATCCTATCAATTCATTTACTATACTCAAAGCCCAAAACACAACAGCTAATAAAAGCAGGAAATGGTGCCTAATCTATTTCTTAGGTTGAATCACTGAACACCATGAAACCAGTACAGATGATACCATGTTCTTTTACCCACAGATCCATGCTTGTAACACAGATACAGGTACATTTCCATGCTACCATACGATTTAATAATATATGTGATAAAGAAAAATAAGTCATTTTTGTAAATATTCAATCTTACTGGATGACCAAGTTCCTTGAGTTTATTCTTTAATGAAATTATTTTCTGATCCTGATCAGCCAACAGCACCAAGAGATCATCTTGTTCTTTTTTAGAGTCTGTAATGTCCACCTCTAGCTTGTTTTTCTCATTTTGCAAAATGGCAATGGTACTTTTAGATGAATCCAGCTGCTCTTTAATAGCAGTTCTTTCCTCAGACAGAGCTTTAATTTCATTCTAGGAAAAGAAAGGTGAAAATCACTCATCTGAAATTAGCATTCTCTCCCAGGGCTTTTACAAATAGGTTATGTCTATGACACACACTGTACTTGTCCAATCTGAGGCATCTGGGAGTGTGGTTGGGGGGGAGGATAGAAAGTTTAACACACACCATGCACCCAGTAACATAATTCATGTTTAACAGGTAATACGAAACATAGTTTTAACTAGCTACATTTCAAAAAAATCTTAAGCGATAATACCACTTCAGATAAGAAGAAGAATAAGACACAAAACACTTTTCATCATTGTAATAATCCGACGGTCTTCCTGGTCAGTCTCAGAATCAGAACTCAAAACTTAAGTCAAAAAAATATTTTAATCCCAGTTTCATATATATAATTAAGTGGGAAGAAATAATAGCTTCAAATAAAATGCACGATTAAAAATAATTTGGCCACAATTCAAAAAGTGAAATTACACATTTATCTTCTTTTTAACTTTTTCATCATTTCTTTATTTTTTAATGTTACTCCACTCCATTCTTCATGTTATTTATTCTGACATCTATCAGGATTTCTACTGTCTATGATTCTCTCAACCTTGAGGAAAGCCTACATGTGGCTCGTATATTTGCCAGATCTGTATTCCTTGTTTCTATTGTGATTAGAGATTAAAAAATGTACTTTTGCATTTTGAAGTATATTCACATTTTACACATTCGTCACCATTATTTGAAAAGGCATTTAAAAATCTTCATTTGTAGCATCTTTAGTCATCAAAACAGAATGGAAATGGTTGAGATAAAATTACACTTCTTAAGTTTTCTTTATAAATCCAAGAATTTGAGAGATTAAATGAAATAAAATCAAATTTCCTAGAGTTAATTTCATAGAATATGCAATAATTAAAGAGTTTCACTAAAAACCAACCTTTAATTCTTTAGTTTCTTGTAATAATGCTGACAGTCTTCCTTCTACATCAGTAGATCTTGCAGATGTTATAGTTTCATTCTCTCCTTGTACAGGAACTGATTTTGCCTGAAAGAAGAAGTTGGGGAAAAAAAAGTTTCCTTAAAGTTATAAGCAATTAATATGAAATCCCAAAGGTGATCTGATTTAATTTTTCTTGTTGTTTTGAAATTTTATTTCCAAAATCAGAAAATATAATGCTTGACTTATTAACATGCAAGAAAGTACCCTCCCAGGAAAGATAAACTGCCCCTACAGTGCAGGAAGAGACTGAGTCAGGAGTGTGGAGGATCAGATCCAGGACAGTGTGAGGAAGGCTGTTAAACTGCCCCAAGATCAGACCAGGACTGAGTAATGAATGAGACAGCTCTAACTTTGCTAGAACCTAGCATGTAAACAGCACAGAATATTTTTCAAAGTACTTTTTCTCATAAAATTACTGTAAGTTTAGGACATACTATTATCTGAGACAGGAAGAAGGGAAATTGAGTTGAATACCATTAATTGGCGAAGTATAAGTATTTTCTTAAGTACTATAGGGGGTATACTTAAATCAAAGCTTTCAGTGTTTTTTCCTGAGAAGTGGGATGTTGATGCAACAAACTGAAACATGTGGAAGTGGCTTCAGAAGTGGCAGAAGTTGGAGTTTTGTTAAGCAACACCAAAATTGCCTTGAAGAGATTTTTGGTGGAAATATGGATGTTAAAGGTGATTTTACGAGGGGCTCATAAAAAAGGAAGAGCATATTTACAGAGAAAGCTTTTGAGAATACATAAATCATTATGAGCATAATATTGGTAGAAATATGGATTTTAAAGGTGGTTGTGTGAGTTCTGAGACTGAAATGAGCAACATGTTAGTAGAAACTGGAGGAAAGGTGATCATTCTCATAAACTTGCAAAGAACTTCATTGAATTGTGTTCTAGTATTTTGTGGAAAGTAAAACTGGTAAGTGATAACTTGACATTTAGCTACAGAGATCTCTAAGCAAAGTGTTAAAGAGAATCAGAAATTGAAGACTTAAGATTTAGAAATTTCTTAGGCTATCCCTATTGTAATAATGATAAAGGATGTTCTAGTTTGGCTGGACCACCATTTGAAAGGTTTCTGGTGTTACTTGTGGGGCAATCAACCATCTCAAAAGAAGCAAGACTGGAGATCTGGTGATTTAGATAGGAATACTTCCTGTCCGATGGCTTGGACCTCTGTGAATTGCATGGGATACCAACAAGGTTTCTGACAATTTTCTATCAGCAAAAAATCTGTCAGCTAAGACTGGAGGGGGCTGAGATGGGATTAAATAAAAATACCAGTGGGCGTCCCTGGTGGGGCAGCGGTTAAGCGCCGTGCTGTGAGCTGTGGGCAGGGGAGATGCAAGTTCGACGCACGGCAGGGGAGAGTCCCACATGGCTTGGCAGACATCTCCTGCAGCACCCACTGCTCCCCTCGGCAGTGTATATCCGTCCATCTGCCTGTTCTGCTCCCCACTCTGTCTCTGGTGAACCCTCTCACAGCCCCACACCTCTGGCCTGTACCCCAGCTTGTATGCATGCATGCATAAACAAACAAACAAACAAACAAACAAACAAACAAACAAACAAACAAACAAACACAAAGAACCCAACCAACCAACCAGCAAAATGAACCATGAAGCAACTGAATAAACTGATTTGGTGAGTCTGACTGTAAATGGCTGCCACCAATTTCAAGAAACCTGTGTGGCCAAAATGAGTTAAACAGAAGGTGCGGGCCCCCCTAGTGGCGTAGCAGTTGAGCGCTGCGCTGTGGAGCTGTCGGCAGCGCGAGATGCAAGTTCGACGCCCAGCCGGGGAGAATCCCACATGGTGCAGCAGACCTCTCCTGCCGCCTAGCCCACTGTAACCCTCAGCAGTGTATTTCTGATCTGCCTGTTCTGCTCCCCACTCTGTCTCTGGTGAACCCTCTCGCCGCCCCATGCCTCTGGCCTGTACCCCAGCTTGTATGTATAAATAAATAAATCTTTAAACAAAACAAAACAGAAGGTGCTAGTGGGCAGTCTGCTGCTTTTACATAGCAGCTCAGAAATAAGATATTAAATTGTGTGTACTACCTTTCAGAGGAGAAAGAATAATAAACTTACAAATGCCTCTGTTTTTTGTAACAGTTCCTGCTTTTCAGTCTGTAGCTTGGTGATTTCCACAGATTGTGAGTTTAATTGAGACTTTAATGTTGTCAGCTCCTAAAAGACAAAAATAGTTGAGTGGTAACAATAAATAGCATTAATTGCATCAAAGAAATATCTATTTACAGGAAGAAATAAAAATAATCCTTTTTTGTTGGGCCTCTCTGGTGGTGCAACGGGTCAAGTCTCAGCCTATGAAGTTATCCGCAGCCACTGCAGCACGAGTTCGATCCCCGGCCAAGGGGATTTCCACATGGCGCAGCAGACCTCTCCTGTCTTGCCTGCTGTTCCCCTCAGCAGTGTATTTCAGTCAATCTGCCTGTTCTGCTCCCCACTCTGTCTCTGGTGAACTCTCTCACCCCTACCCCCATACTTCTGGTCTGCACCCCCACTTGTGTGCAGAAATAAATAAATCTTTAAAAAAAAATCCTTATTTTTAATCCTACCCTTTAAAATCACAACTCCCAAGTTTAAAAATCTAACTCTAAGGAACTATTCTTAAACTTTGGAGTGAACAAGATGGTGAATTAAATGCATTAATTTACCGTTGCTTTCTCCTGAAATCTGATATAAAAACAAAATGAAGGGAGGGGAGGAGAAAGACACTCACAGGACAAAGAAAAGCAAAACTGGGCAATTCCAGAAAGGAAATGACAGCGGTAACCAACTCAGCATACCTGAGAAACTGGAAACCTGACTGACTGACAATGGCATCACGACTAAAAAGCTTGGGAACTGTGTCACGAGGTGTTTCTGAAAGTGTTGGCTAAGAGCAGAATGAAAACAGCAGGGCTGGCTGAAAGTATAATTACAGAACATGCATCTCTGTGTCATCATCCTGGTGGAAGACTACAGGCTCATTATTTGGAAAGAGCAAAATACGACATCTTTGTCATAGAGAGCACCAAGCATAGATGAAAACAGTAGTACTATCGTGAAAATGGGGAAATGAATTGAAAGTTTACATGTTATTAAAGCTGAAACTTCCAACTACCCTGCTCTCTTTTTCCAAAAAAAATGTACAGGAAAAGAAAAGCAACAGTAACAGTGGTTTTCAACTAGGGGTGGCCCTTCCCATAGCTTTTGGCAATCCTGGAGACAATGGGTAAGTGGTGGGATGCTATTCTGTTGAAAGCTCTTTTCTTTTCCTGTTAAAACTTTTCATCACGTACACATGAGGCTTTGATTGTTTTGTCTTTTCCATTATCAGAATGACATATGTAGAGATTGAAACTATGGACCATTTCGTTTTCTTCTTCATGCAGTATTTCATGATATATTATAAAAAACAAACCTGTCACATTTAAAATATTTTTACACAACCTAAAATTGATAAAATAAACTTCAGAAAGTATAAGGCAATTTTCTTTTATAAAAAGATCAAAAGGTTTATTGAGAAATACAAGATATAAATAAAATTTACTCGGGATTTACAAACTAAGATTATGTTAACAACTTAATTCCCTTTAATTTTAATTCTAATGTAGGCTCACTTAATAAAACCAAAACGACATATTAATCTTCCTCACAAGAACAAAACATGTGAAAACATATTGGAGATTTATAAACCTTTAACAATTGAGATTAAAAAAAAAAAAGGGCTTGGTTGTATGTACTTAGCCCAGAACCTATTCTGGGGAACAAAGACATCAAAGCAAGACACAGTTTCTCTATGTACAGTATTTTCTCTCAGGTCAGCCATGTTGGTGGGCTGGGATGAATGGCTAGTGAGGAAGAAAGAAGTCAGTCCTAGGTTCATCAGGAATGTGTTGTCTTTTGTAAGACAAATATATATTCTTTTTATAGGAAAGGAATGATAGAGGAGAGGGATAGAAGAAAAAGAAAATTTAAAAAGAAAAAAAACACCTCTTTAGGAATATACGAATGTACATCCCTAATGTACTAAAGTATATAGGAATACAAATGTACAATCTGGTTCTTTTATAGAGTCATCTACTTGAGTGAGATACAGAGCAGTTTATCTCCTGTTTTTCCTTTCCCAGTTCTTAAAACCAACATTGTTCCTGGAGAGAATGGTTTAAATATCCAATACATTTAGCCAAGCCAATTTTCACAGTCAAAAGTTTATGAAAATTAGGACTAAAATCTCTATCTTCATAGTTTAGCTTATAACTATATTTAAATTTTCCTAAATTAGTAGTTCGCTGATAATCTACAAATAATCTGGGTGAGGTCTGTTAAAAAGAACACCATTGAACTCAATAAAAAAAGCACAATATCACTACTATGTAATTAAAAGAGCTTTTAAAGATTTCCAAATGGCTGTCATCACTATCAAATTTTACAACTGATGATGTAGTTCTAAATTAATGGAACTGGAGTTATTACTCTTCTATAATTAAAATAAGACAAAATAGAACTTGGTCAAGCTGGCAAATTACCTGTTCCAATTCTGCAATTTGTTCAGGATCTCTAATTGAAGCTGTCACTGAAGATGGTTCACTCATGCCAGGTGATGTTTGGGGAGATTTCTACAAATAGCATAGAAATAAGCCATGAATTTCAGGCAAAAGAAATGGGAAAAACCCAAAGTTGAATTTTTTTTTTTACCAAAAAATTTCACATTGGCATTTTAATTTTTATACCCAAGACACAATTTCAACACAGAACATACTGTCTACAATTTTTCCATAGTGAATGGACTTATACTAAGTAATTTATTGAGTCTAAGTACTTATCTGAAATCATCTGGAGAAAGCATCAAGGCAGGTATTTATTGAGTAATTTCCATGTGCTATACAGAATATCTCATTTAATTCTCAAATCAGTACAAGAGAAAACTAAATTTCTTAAATTCAATTAGCTAGGAAGAACCCTTGAACCTTGAAACAGTCTGATACCAAATCTCATATTCTAAAACCTTAACATGATAATTTAGATCAAAGGATTGAGAAAAATGAACAGGTAATGAGAATTACATTTGACTTCTTATATTGCATTTTTTAAATATGTACTTACCAAATTTTCAATTAAATGGTCCTTTTCAGCCAGCTGATTTTGTAAAAGTTCCTGGCTACTTTTTAATTCCTTTATCTCTTCTCGCAACCTACCAATTTCTTCTGGCTGAATGCCATTTATCTGAGCCCCATCATTGTAAGAACCTTGATGCTGATGGTCTTTTCCTATTAGACAGGTAGAAAGTTTGAAAAGCCAGCATGAAAATTATGTTTTAAATTTTTTGAAGATTCAAATATAAAATACTAATTTCCTTAGTTCAACTGCTTTGGCAGCAATTTTGTAAACAAATTTCATCTTTGCAAAACACTGTATTGATAAAAACAGTACACTGGTGATATTTTTAGGATTTCTGGGGGAGAATAGCATAGTATTATTAAGACTAAGTTGATTGGTTTGGTACCTACAATCAAGAATTACAGCAGTTTCACTCTAATTCTGTCAATATGAAAAAATAAAGTCCTTTAAAAATATTCACAGAGGAATGGCCTTCTATATAAACTAAAATAACTGATGAATTATTGTCATAAATAAAGAAAAAAAGATTTTTCTGAAAATTTTGTGACCTTTAATAAACAAACTAACATTGCAATCATAAGCACTTGATATGTTTATATATTCATAAGCATTTGAACTTTTACCATGTGCTAGGCACTCAACTTGATTTTTATATGCTAATGTTTCACTTAAACCTCAGATGACATTTTGCAGATGAGGAAATGGAAGGGTTAGGCTAGTCATTCTAAACTGGCTATACATTAGAATCCCCAGAGTAGTTTGTAATAATTACTGATGCCACTATACAATCCCAACTGATTAAATCAGAAATTCCAGTGGGTTCTCAGTATTGTTTTTTTAAAATACATCTCAGGAGATTTTAATGTGCTGACAAGGTTAAGAATAACTAGGTTGAGATAAACAGGTAGCAAAGACCTTGTACTTTAAAGTCTAATTTACATATTCTATGATTAATTTACATAGATTTCACAGGAGCAATCTATTTGACTTTATCCAAGTCTTAGGAACACTACAATAGTGACGGCTTGCTATACTTACCTAGCTGTACTTTAAGAAGATTATACTGATCCTTGTGTTGCTGAATCTGAGCTACTTGCTGTGTTACTGCTGTCTGGAGCTGTTCGTTTTGACATTGTAATGAAGACATCTGCTGCTTTAATTCCTCAAGTTGTACATCCTATAATACAAAACATACTCAAGTGTTTTTAATTCATATTAATTAACATTAAGAACAATTTAAAAAATAAGGATTGTTTTGGGTCAGATGTTAATATACTTGACATTTCTAAAATCATTCCATAATCAAGTAGTAACACATTAATGTGCACAAAGGCCAATTAACATGCAGCAGACTTCAAATAAGTCCCCATTAATAAAGGATTATGACAAAGCTTAAAGTTCTCATTGCAATTACGGCTTGGAGTTTGAAGCTGGGGGTGGACATTAGGATGGGTGGACCACATTTTATGGTCCATGACGTCACTTAAGAAATTTAACCCAGAATTATTTTAAAAACTTAGTAAAAGTACATATAAATATAGATATGCATCTACATACATTAAAAGGCCATTAACAGCACATTTAAAAGACTGAAAAGAGCTTCCAACTCTCACTACCCTAATACAGCTAGTTGTAATTTGAACTAATTTTTTTTTTTTTTAAAGATTTATTTATACATACAAGCTGGGGTACAGGCCAGAGGCATGGGGCGGCGAGAGGGTTCACCAGAGACAGAGTGGGGAGCAGAACAGGCAGAGCAGAAGTACACTGCTGAGGGGACCAGCGGGAGAGGCAGGAGAGGTCTGCCGCACCATGTGGGATTCTCCCTGGCTGGGCATCGAACTCGCATTGCACGCTGCCAACAGCTCCACAGTGCAGCGCTCAACTGCTGCGCCACCAGGGAGGCCTGAATTAATTTTTTAAGCTAATTATTTTCTTCCAAATTTTTTCTAATCCAAGTTTTAAAAACTTCATAATCAATTATATATAATTTTATAATTTATATAAATCATAATTTTTAATACTCACTATCTAATCAGTTAAATGCAATATAATTTATATTCAAAAGCACTACTGAGGTTGCTTTTCATTTTTCTAAATGGTAAATGTTACAATAAAATCACGGACCAGATAGATTTTTTTTCTGGATTTTGGAGAATTTCTTTTGGATGGATTCTCAAACACCATTTTAAAGGGTGAGAATCTTTAAAATTAACATTTCTAAAGAGTTCACTAAAGTGATGGTGTTAAACCACTCTTTTCTTCTTCCAAAAATCAACCATATTTATCAGCCCCAAGTATAGGCAATAATATCACATTACAAGTATTTATGTAGCATGGCTCCAAAGATACTGCATTTTACTATTAGGGAATGACTGCCTATTTATTACAGATACAGATGGAAAGTCCTATCAACCATGTGTAGTTTAATGATTCAAATTTGGTCATTCAAAGATGATTCTAGGGCCTCCCTGGTGGCGCAGAGGTTGAGCGCTGTGCTGTGGAGCAGCGCATAACGACGCCGCGAGTTCAATGCCCCGCAGGGGAGATTCCCACATAGCGCAGCAGACCTCTCCTGCCTTGCCCGCTGCTCCCCTCAACAGTGTACTTCTGATCTGCCTGTTCTGCTCCCCACTCTGTCTCTGGTGAACCCTCTCGCCGCCCCATGCCTCTGGCCTGTACCCCAGCTTGTATGTATAAATAAATAAATCTTATTTAAAAAAAAAAAAGATGATTCTAACTTTTGATTTGCTTGTAAACTGAAAAGTTTAGATTGAATACTAAATATACTGCTATGTTTCTTTCTTTCTTATAACTTAAATCTCAACAACACAGACAGTGAGGAAGAGAACACATGGGGCAATTCTCATTTAGAAGGCGCAACTCACACTCTTACTTGACACACTGCTGCAAATCAGCAAGGGGAGGCAAGCAGTGGCGGAAGGGGTCTAACCTGCCCCATGTGGATACCACCAGTGTGTGTTTTTTTTTAAATGAAACTGAAATTTTAATTACATCAATAATCTCACTTCCCAGATAATATTGCAGCTCTTTCCAGAATTCCAATCAAGGTAACACAATGAGGAATTAAATGAGAGAGAAAAAAAAAAAATCCAGAAACACATGTTAAAGGAATGTAATGGAAGGTTTAGAATGTTTAACACAAATGTCAACAAAAAGTTTCACTGTCCATGGATGATTCTGAAAATACAATTTCAATAGACTCATCATTCTCCACTCTAAAAAATCAGTCTCCTATCCCATTAAAAAAAATCAGTATCCTATCCCATTATCACCTATTCGGTTGTACAAGACAGAAATCTAGGGACGATATGCGACCCTTTCTGTTCCTTCACCTGGGAATCCAATCATCACAAGTCCTGCCAGCTTTATCTTTCTTCTTTGGTTTCCATACTTCTCAGGTTCTGTCTCCTCTGCACCACAGTATCAGAGTCCCAGTAGGACATATGTATTGGAATTTTGTTTCATCAGTTACCGAGGGACCCTGAACAAGTTTAAGTTCCGTAAGCCTCAAATTCCTCATTTATTCTAAACTGAAATGTTGTGAAAATTAAATGAGATAGTATTTAAAATGTACTTAGTGAATGCTTATAGTTGAGTAAACAAAAACCAGCAGCTGTTACCAGCAGTCATTATCAGTTGTCATCAGTTTTCCAATTTCTACCTCGAGTTCACCACAACTACCTCCTTCTTAGGCTCCCTTCCTCTGGCTTTGCCTCTTAGACCTCCCCTTTATGTAGCTACCAAGTATTCTATGTATATGTAGTAACACCTCCAATTGCTCTTCCCTATCTCTCCTTTTGGCTCGCTGACTCCTAGGCACCCTTAGAAAACTAACTTCTCTTTTTTCTAAATCCCTGTTCCTACACTAAATTAGGTGCCTTTCAGTGCTGCTATGTAACTTCTATTATCTGTATCACTAGACTTAATGTTATGTGTTAGAATAATCTATGTACACTTTGTCTCTCCCTGAGACTGTGATATGGGGACGTGGCTGATTTATGTTTTTATCCACAACATCTTGCACAATATGAAGCTCTCAGTTGTTCAATACTCAGATGCTTTTGAGTCATTTAGGAAAACAAGTTTTGCTCTCTGTGTCCTCCTGCACTGTAAAGTACCAGAAAAAATTACTCCCTAAAGTAAGGAAGCATTTAATAGTATATCAAAGTGTGTATCATTCATTAGTACATACCTGCTCTCGAATCATATTTTTGTAGTGAGTCACAATACTGTCATGCTGTTCTAATGTTTTTTTCACTTCCTCCTCTTCTTTATCTTCTTCACTTGACTTATAAATAGCCTTAGTTATCACACCTGTAAAACAAAATTTATTTAAAATTTGTTTAAACTTTAAAAAATTTCAAATGTTTTATTGTTAGGATTTAATCAGTAAAAACATATGGCCTAAATCCATGACAGATAAGAAATAATCTTAGTAGTATTCTTGAATGCCAAGTGGGCTATAGAGCGAGAGGTAGAGGAAAAAAACCCTACTTTTAGGCTTATCATATAAGCTGTATGATTTCAGAATATATATACATAATATAACTGTAGGTACTTTCTAATAAATATTAATATAAACTTTCTAATCTTACCTTCAAGTTCTTTTACCAGTTTCGTAAACTCATGATCAAATATCATATATTCTGGACTGGGAAAATTTGGCTGGGGTTTCTGGGATGCTCTGGAATACAACTCATGTTTACTAATAAATCCCAGTTTCTCTATGAAATTCTCTTTGCCAATCCTCTTCTCTATTAGCTGTTTAAGTTTCTCTCTACAGAGATAAGCATATAGAGATGCTTTAAAAAAAGTCATAACAAAACATAAAAGCTTGGTCAGTACTTCAGTAGAAAAATGTTAGCATTATCTCTTGATGCCATTAGCAAGTTATTTTATCAGAGCATTTCCCCCTTACTTACTTCATGCAGCTCTCAAGTGAGTTATCATTGAAGTAAATTGAAATGCCCAACAGAAGGGCACATAAACCTTGGACCAACTGCTCTTCTTCTCCAAGATTTTCTGCAATTTGTCCTGTAAGCTGAAATCTTTGTTAAGGAGATAAATGATTTATGATCTCTAGAGGACTTTATTTTACAATTTGAATTTGACATATACTTCATGCATGAATTCCATATATAGTTCACACAAGCATAAAACAATCAACGGTATATACACACACACAAGCAACCTTTATTGCCACTTGAACAGTTTAAAAAGTTATAACACAGGTAAGGAGAATTAAAAAAAATGAATACTTACATGTATCTTACTAAAACATAAAGGATACAAATGGAACATTGGCTGGATTGTGAAGAAAATGTGTCACCGCAATAGGACAATTACTCAGCCAGGTACAAAGCAACATTAATAATCCAACTCTTGTCTGAATTTTGCTTCCCTGTAATAGATAAGTTGGCAGAAATCTCTTTTCATTCATTTCATTTTTTTTCCGAAAGTTAAAGTTGCCCTAATATGCCTCTCTATTTGTATAAGAAGAATTTTAACCTCTTATAAAAGCTGTGCCAGAAATCCAGATTAAAAAAAAAAACAAAACCAAAAAACAACCAGAGAATGCATTCTTGCATCCTCTACAGACTGTATTTCCCAAAGTGAATGGAGAGCAGAAATCAGAATTGGCTCGTGTTCATAAGCACATGTTGGGGTATCTAAAACACAGCCAGGAAAAAAAACTGATGTACTGAGAAATTTACGATGAGATATTTAAAATTATTTATCAATCATAAGATTATAAGATACTTTATTACAGTAACAAAAATTTGCTTGGTTTCAACCAGAATTTTAAAAATGAGTTTTGATAAGAGGTTAGATTCTACTTTCTTCAAAAAATATCAAGAAAGGTACAGAGAAATAACCTCCCGAATTATTTGGTCAATTTCCATTAGACAATATATTCTTTAACAACAACAACAACAAAATAAACCATATTAAAAACTCAGACAACATGCCGGATAATAAGAAATCACAAACTCAACCAAGGAGAAAAAGGTCTGTTTAAATTAGCTAACTGTGCAAACCACTAACTATACTGCTGCGAAGTTTAGTAAACAATACTGAAAACTAGCATGTCCATCAAGTTACAGTTTTTTCTAAATTTTAATATGCCATATTTTGATACCATAAACTGTTATCTTTGGTTCAGATAAAATTTGTCTGAAACAAAATAATGAAGACTAGCACACTAATGCATCACTTTAGGGCAATTTCAGAAAATATCCAAAATACAATTATCAGAGATCTAAACAAACAAGGCAAGACTTTTAAGTATCCATCACTGGATTTTGAAAACTTTTGATCACCCAGACTGTACTAATTTTATGAAGCTTGATGTCAATATCTTGGCCTTTCTATAAATGGTTTTCAAGCATATTTAACACTGAATTAAATAATTTCAAGTAAGATCTTCTTCAGATTATTTGCCAAGTAAGCATTAATTAGTATGAATTCAGTTTTTAGATGAAGCATTATTTTTGCTCTTTCCTTGCCATTATGTCGTCACTATCCCATAATTTATCTTCATGCTGTCCACATAAATTGAAAAGTTAAAAAAGTTATTCTCAGTTGACTGCTAGAGAGCGCTTACAGCTAATTACTCAAACTATAAATGTAAATGATTTGCTAATTTCCCTTGTTTATATACAATGTTTGTTATTATTCCTTAGAATACCATTTGCAATATAACTACAGTACTATAACAAGGGCATTCTATCAAATCATTGGCTGATGTCTGGGTAAACAAAAATTTAACTACATTCAAATTTGAACCTTCTAGAAGTATACCCTTTGGAGTCTAACTGAAGGATAAGAGCAAAGTCAAACACAGGGAATTAGAACCAATTATAAGGTAGACTAGAACACCCCACTTACTATAGCAACAGAAGAAGATAATCTAAAATAAAAGTTTAAAAAAAATCTGAAATAAAACACCAAAGTCGAAAGACAAATGGCATTAGGAAAAAGAAAATATTAGTAACTCATTACAGAGAAAAGCTAAATTTTCTAATATAACATGAGTTCTTATAAAACAAGAAATGATTAACTGTCCAAAAAAAGGGGCAAATGGCATGAAATCGAAGAAAGGAGAATTGATGGAAAAACTTCAAAAGGTGTGAAAGCACATAAAGTTACTCAATTTTTAAATAAGAGAAATGTAAACTAAAACCCACAGAAATAACATTTGTCACTCCTCAACAGATTGGCAAAAATGCAAAAGTCAGACAACATGCTTTTAGTGAGGCTTTGTGGAAACATAATCTAGTGCACTGCAATCCTATTTTATTTTGTGAAAGAAAAGTACAAACTAGTATGAGGTGGAAAAAAAACAAGGTGCAGAACAATGCATATGTCTAAAAGCACTTGAAGTGTCTATTCAGCTCTTCTGCCCATCTTTTGATTGTTTTCTTTTGAGGACTACAGAAGAAATGAGTAAGAGGAGGTGGGGAACTAAAATAAGATTTTTCACTGTACACCTTTTTATATAATTTTGATTTCTAAATGATATATTACCCATTTCAAAACAAAGCATTTTTTCAAAGGGCTGAAGTTTTAATTCCAAGAATGGCAGTATGGTGTGAATGAAATCAAATTAGAAAGACCAAACCTTTCATTGTCCTACCTTGTATAAATTTCAATATACTACGTGGGCCCCAATTTCGTCATTTAGTAAACAGAGAGTAAGATTAAATTATCTCAAAGACAGAGGTTAAGAGTATAGGCTCTGAAGTCAGAATATGAGGATTTATTTTCTGATTCTCCACCTCAACATCTATGAAAACTGAGGCAATTTAGTTAATTTCTCCTTCTCATCCTTAAATTGGGATAATAGTTAATACCTATGCCACAGAGTTGTGTAATGGATTAAATGTGTTCATACATATAAAGACCTCAGGATAGAATATGGCACAGAGTGAGTAGTCCATAAATGTTATCAACTATTATCCCTCCTAGCTCTGCTATCCTATGACTATACCAACTAGCAGATCTAATGCCCCAAATATAAAACAGATGTCAGAATAAATTGGAACTGGGAAAAGAAAAAAAGCAATTATATAATTGTGATTTTTTTTTTATTTCAGTGAACTATAGATCATCTATGCTGTGTTGCATTAACAGAAATCCATGCATACTAGAAAAATGCAAAGTGAGGACTGTGTTATTTTTGTGCAGACTGTATTATTCATGAAACCATAATGTATAATAGAGAAAAGGGGGACATAATTACAAGTACAAAAATAAGATGATGATTAACCTGTAGCATATTTGGTGAAATATTATGCAATCATATAAAGTGATAGTAATTTTGAGTTTAATAATATGGAAAAAACTTAAAAGAAAAAATGTAGAATAAAAAATGTAATCTAATATATGATCATAGCTTTGTACAATAAACAGTATAAAAAAAAAAAGGAAAAGGACTGAGGTTTTACCAATATCTTTTGATGGTAGAACAAAGGCATTATTCTCTATTCTTTAATTTCTATTTTTCTACATTTTCCAAAATGAAAAGAAAAATAATCTAGCCAGTGCAAAATTGCTACAGCATTTTTCCATAATGCTAAGAAAAAAATGTTAAGAATAAGACCTATCCGGGGCCTCCCTGGTGGCGCAGCGGTTAAGTGCTGCGCTGTGGAGCTGTCGGCAGCGGCGACGCGTGTTCGATGCCCGGCCAGGGAGAATCCTATATGGCGCGGCAGACCTCTCCTGCCTTGCCCGCTGCTCCCCTGAGCAGTGTATTTCTGATCTGCCTATTCTGCTACCCGCTCTGTCTCTGGTGAACCCTCTCGCCGCCCCACGCCTCTGGCCTGTACCCCAGCTTGTATGTATAAATAAAAAATAAATCTTAAAAAAAAAAAAAAAGAATAAGACCTATCCAATAATAAGTTGCTCTATTCTCCAAAACAGAAAATTAGAAATTGGGCACAGAAAGCACAGATTTTATGGGATGAAAGAGATCCACAAACAAAACAATTGAAGCTGACTTGTTTGTAATAAAAGTTATTATGTTGCCCCTGTTATATTTTCTAAATAAAAATTCCTCTTAGTCCTACTTTGTGCATTTCAAGTGTAGTATATTTGTATTGTTTATAAAAAAAGAAGAAAACTTAGTATTTTAAACTTTTTGTATTAAATGAGGTTCTAGAGTATTATAATCAGATTTACTTTCTAGAGGTGGCCTCTGGGGATAGGAAATGAATAGTAAAGGGGTATGATGGAACTCTCTGAGATGATTAATATCTATCTTTTTTGGATGGTGGTTCCAGAGGTATATTTAACTATGAAAAATCATTAGATTGAACACTTAAGGTCTGTGTAGCTACAGCTGCCAAGTATGTCTGTATGTGAATTACTAACATGCTAAATCATGCTCATACATGAATGATACAATTCTTAACAGGACCTCAATTATTACCATCTACACTGCACAACTGAGCACATACCCAAATAAGGATATTAAGGTAAATTATGGTATAACCCTTTTTTTCCACCAAACATTCCATAAAACAATAATAAATTCAAACCAAACACAAATAACACTCTCCCCCAACACATATCAAACACTAATCCCCAATGGTTATTGTAGTACATGGGTTACATCTAGCATAATCTGTAATTATTTTATTTAAAAATCAAATTATAAAATTATACTTGCTACTATACATTTTCAGTAATCTTAGCAATATAAAAGCCATCATTCGTTCATGTACAGATTAAAGACACAATTCTTCACCCTAAATTTTATTACCTTTGAAATGGTTTTGGGGCAATAAAGAGGCAGATTGGGTGAAAAAACATAAACATACCCCACCAAAAAATCAGAACCAAGAATTCCAGAAAGTGCAAGCATCCCCGAAGGAAGCACAAGTATAGCTTCAGATACTCATAGCTCTTAGTAACACCACTACAATACCCAAGGGAAAAATTGGAGAGCCACTTATAATAGAGATAAACTTGCTGATACAGACAGGTGTGAGTGGAAGATTACTTCGAACAAGCAGTTAAAAAACCAAACAGCAAAACCCAAGACAAAGAAAAGGCCTTTCTTTAGGAGAAAAAGGCCTTGCTTTAAGAGAGAAATGCCTAAGCTTAAACAAGTAATACATACCCGTCTGTCGATCTTATCACCCTGCAAATTATACATTAAAAATTATTCATAAATTTTACTACTTTACAGATATAAATCTAGAAAAAAAATCCCTCAAATACAGTCTTTCTACAGTTTTGGACTGGATAATTGCAATTATTTAGTGTATAAAAATGCATGTACATTTTAGAAATGACATTTTTATAGCACTGTGTTTACTTAGAATGGGAAGACACAACTATCTTTTAAGGATTTTTCATTATGCCTTAGTTGGAATTACAGTGTTTGAATGGAGTCTGTGGTAATAGTGGTCAGACAGTTAATTACTGTTTGGATTACAAAAAGTTGTTTTCTACATGTAGTAACACAAGAATATCAAGTGTTAAATAAGTAAGAATAATGATAGGACTATTTGGGGTAATTTTTTAAAATCACTAAAAGATAAATGATAAAGACAAACTTTCAAAGTAAACTGATTTTAAACAACAAAGTTTTCAACTCCCTTTTCACTATAGTTAACTTTTAGCTTTCATTTATAACTACCTCTGGATTAGAGTGATGTTTGTTTAAAAGCTCACAATAAAACCATTCAATGAATGTGGCAAAAAAAAAATATTAAGGATAAGGCATGTTATCATGGTGGGGGGTATAGGATAAAATTCCAGTGGGTTAAACAATGTTAGCTTTAACCACATTTTTACTCTCTTTGAGTAGTTCTGAATGTTGGTAACTTTTATACTTTTGCTAAAGCATGAACTTGAATTCTAAACAATAAGGCTTGCTCACAAGGGCAAATCATCTAATAGTATCTGACATTTCTAAAAATATAGTAGCCACACTGTAATGAAGTTTTGTTGTTTTCATTAGGAGTCTAAAGGAATGCAAATTATTTTAGTCGTATTTTTCTATATCTTACGAGGTAAACTACATGGCTTAGGGATTGCTTGTGAGCTCACAAACATCAAGGACATAACATCTAACTATATAAACAATAGACTAGTAACCTCTTTTTTTCCTGAAGGGAGGATCAGTTGCTCTAGGAAGAGAAAGAGGGATACATACACTATGTGACCACTTTATCCTATTCCCTCTCCTTAACTGCCCTGAATTTAGCTATTAACCAGAAAAGAAAAAAAATGACACTCAAGAACATTGTGGAAGATTAAAAACAAAACAAACAAATCCAAAAAACCTCGGCCCCAAGCATGTGTTTGCATCATGATGCAGACCTTGTTAACTATTCAGCAAAGCATTCTTATAAGAATATTTCTTGTTTTCTCTCCACAAAACTATTTCTGGTTACAATGAACCAATGAACAGATAAATCCTTGCCTCGTTCCCTTTTTCCTCTGCATCTACTAAGGGCATCCTTAAGTTCTTGTATCATTGACAGCAAAATGTACAGTTGGAACTTTTATCCCCCTTTGAGAAATTTCACTCTCTACTTTACCTGGGACAGGATGTTGGTGCATTGTTGCAATAAAGAGACAGGAGGGTTGCCAATACTTGTAGCAAGTTGAACTCTGAGTAACTGTTCTTTCTGGGTAGGATTATCTTGCAAAGCATGAGCAAGGGCCACAGCAGCACACCAGTTTGAAAGTGAATCAGTAGAAAACAAACCTCCGCATAATAACTGACCAGCTGAGACTGAATTACCTGTCGCTACAAAATGGTAAGCATGACAAGACAAAAATTATGTTGTTTTCCATACATGCCAAATTAGTACCTAAAAACTTGTTAATTAGTTATATTAACATTTTCAAAACATCCTGGAGGATAGTAGCAGAACAAAGAAAAATCAGGATACTTAGGCATCAAAATTATGATGGTTGCAATTATTTTAGAAAACTATTAATTAAAAACTACATTTCTAAAACAAATTCAAGGATGTATCACATTTTGACTACTCCCTTACATCCAGGGACTTATCATTTATTATACATTGTACTATTAAAAGCTTGAAAGACAGTAATTTATTTTTTAAAACAAATCAGAATTATTTACCATCAATGGTGGAAGGCAGCAGCGTTGACACAATTTCTCCTTGTCCTTTCTGGTTTTTATATAAGAAACACTGGAAACAATAGAGAACTGCACAGCGCAATACAAATGGCTGCCTTTCATTAACCATGGACATGAGAAGCACTACAATTGCTGGCCTGTCACATTAAAAAGAAAAGAACAAAAAGGAACATCGCAACTAAAGTACACAAATCAATAACTAGTCACTCTTTGGTGACTGAAATACTTTAACCAGAACACCAGCAAGTTATGGAAAAGATTAGAGATAAGCATGTATTAAATATCTGTACATTATAACCTTCAATCAACAGAAGATATAAAAGCTTATCTTTTTCTAACCAAAAAAAAAAAAAAAAGTTAAGTATTTCCAACTTCATTTCACAGGATAGCTAAAGGCAGGTGAGAGAAGTGCAATGATTTGTCTACTTAAGGCACATAGCTAGGAAGCAGAGGAGGCGTTACCTGAGCCCAAATACTTAAGTTCCAAAGACTGAAAATACTAACATAGTTCTCGTCAGGCAATTTCTAGCTTCAAAATGTACAAATAAACTTCTTAATAGAATAAGATGTGTTAATGAGATATGCTAAAATAAAAAGTAAATTTTTATTTTCTTGGATGAATCTCAATATTTCCCTTTTCCTACCTTGGTGGGTTTGAAGGTGCATTTACAGAAGCAAAATAGTCTTGGTTTACTTGGCAGCCTCGAATAACTTCTGATACAGTATTAATGGTCTATTAAGGCAGAGGGAAAAAAAAGAAATTTAGAGAAAGTAGGTCAAGAAAAGAAAACCATTTTCACCCAAAAGAAAATGGTACATGTTTTTTGATTCTAAATGTCAAAGTTGAGACAGCAAAAATTCAGTGATAGCATTATAATCTTGTAACACTTTCTCAATATGTTTATTTTTTCTAAAAATTTATTTTTATTTATTTATGCATTCAAGAACTGGGATGTAGGCCAGAGGTGTGAGGGGTGAAAGGATTTACCAGAAAAAGAGTGGGGAGCAGAACAGGTGGAGCTACTGAAATACACTGCTGAGGGGACGAGGCAGGAGAGGTCTGCTGCACCATGTGGGTGAGCTCCCTGGCCAGGGAAAGGACTCATGCTACAGTGGCTGGTAATAGCTTGGTATGAGTTGAGACTTTAACCCCTGCATTCCAGGGAGGCCCAACTTTTCTTTTTTTTAAACTAAGTTTTTTTAAAAAAAATAGGTAGGAATCAGGAAATGGCATACATTGGGGAAAATAATCTACTACTTTAAGTCTTACTTGACTAAGTCACACTGTTCTCAAAATGAAAAACAAATCACACTGTTCCCTCCCGTTGAATACAACACAATTAATGAGAAATCTTCTAAGTTTTAACATTATTTATATACAATTAAACTTGAGAAATGAGCATATATTCTGGAACTGATACTGTCATGCTAATTATATTTTACCAAGATAGTAAGAAATTTAACATATAAGAATTTAACATAACATGTAAGAATAACTATTATTCTTTTTCCTTTAGTTGATAACTAATTTTTCCTAGGATTCCTGATTTCAACTTTCACAGAGTAGCTTCTTCATGCATTTGGTTTACCTCAGTTAGAATATCAGCAGGAACCCCAGTAGCCATTAGGATAGTACAAAGCTGCTGCAATAAACCACACTGGAACATAGCTTTCTGGCAGCTACTAGTAGCACCAGGAGGGTTGGTGGGAGATACCAGTACGCGAACAAGCTGTGAAAGAAAGTGAAAATATAATTTGTCTTTTTTTTTTAAAAGATTTATTTATTTATGCATAAAAGAACTGGGTGTAGGCCAGAGGTGTTGGGGTGGTGAGAGGATTCACTAGAGACAGAGTGGGGAGCAGAACAGGCAGAATGACTGAAATACACTGCTGAGGGGAGCAGCAGGCGAGGCAGGAGAGGTCTGCTGAGCCACATGGGAAGCTCCCTGGCTGGGGATTGAACCCATGCTGCAGTGACTGCAGATAGCTTCACAGTGCTGAGACTTAACCCCTTGTGCCACCAGGGAGGCCCTATAATTTGTCTTTTAAAGATTTGAAGGACCTTAGAGCAAGTGTGATTTATATGAGTAAGAACACCTATGTGAAGAGTTCCTACATCTGCTCAGTTAGATCTACATGTCTATGTGTCTTCATGATCCCATGGCAATACGCTGGCATATTCTAGTACATATTACATTACACTATGTGCTGAAGTCTGTTTCCTTTAGATAACTGTGAACTCCAGAAAGTAGAAATTGCCTTCGTTTTTTTTGTATCAAAACCGGCCAGCACAGTATTTGTAAATTAGTCCATATTCAATAACTGAATGAAGGAATTAGTAACAGTGTTGTAGATTTCTTATCAAAGTAAGAATGAACAACCTAATTATAGAGCAGATCTTAAAATACAATGGACTGAGGTGTGATAAATTCTCCTTAGTATGGAAATATTTAAAGAGAGGTTAAAACTAACAACATTCAGATGAAATAAAATTGCCAGATGTTAGTAATTACTAAATTTGAGCGACAGGTGTTGTGTATACTTTGTCTCTGTGTATTTCTATCTTTGGTTATAACTGTAAATCCCCATATTAAAAGTTTTCATCTGAAATCAACTGAATATACTGGATTTATCAAATACAAGTAATTTTCCTATCCTATTTATGTCAAAATTCTTTTTTTTTTTTAAAGATTTATTTATGTATACAAGCTGGGGTATAGGCCAGAGGTGTGGGGTGGTGAGAAGGTTCACCAGAGACAGAGTGGGGAGCAGAACAGGGAGACTGATGGAAATAACTGCTGAGGGGAGCAGCGGGCGAGGCAGGAGAGGTCTGCCGCACCATGTGGGAATCTCCCCAGCCGGGGCGTCGAACTTGCATCACAGCTGCCGACAGCTACACAGCGCAGTGCTTAACCGCTGCGCCACCAGGGAGGCCCTATGTCAAAATTCTTAACACACCTACGTCTAAGGACAATATACCTGTAGCATTAGGTGCAGATTGGTCACCTTCTGTGCAGACCAGCCAGAATTTTCATCTCCAACTTCAAACCAAGGTTTCATACGTTGAATATATGAGCCTTCTTTGAAAAAATTTTGATTTGAATTGTTGTTTTTTAATAAGTTTTGGAGCAAAATCAGACAATCTTCTACCACTATACCTAGGGAAAGAATATAAGTAAGTGTTAAGGCTAATAAAACCTGAAGGAAAATTCAATTCCCCTTTAAAAAAAAAATAAAACTTTCATGCTCAGCATCTCTTCAATATGGCAAAACAGAGCCTATTCAGGCCACAACCTGTAAGCTTCTCAGGTCTCCCAATCACCTCTTTGACGTCAATGTTCAATTATACTGGTCAACAAATTTTTACAAAAGTCATGTTACTGAAATAAAGTTAGTCATTTCCTATCAATTTGTATGTGTTCAACACGAATATGACAGTCAAATTCTAATTTTGGCTCTAGTTTTTTTTTGTAATCTGCAATAAACTGATGTTTACATCACAAAACACATGCCAATATTAATAGGCCTACGGTTAATACCTGTAAAAAAATCAAGCCATAGACTACTTCTTAGATTTCTTCACTTGTCTCTTATACAGCTGTTCAGAAATAGAATAGATGGAAGACGGTTTCCATTGTGCAAAAGGGCAGCCTTAAGACTCAGTTTTGAAGAGTCTAGAAATAGTCTCCATTCTCATGGGTCATGAGTGATTTCTAAGACATTCATGAGGCCCTCAATATCGGAACAGAATAGCAGAGTACTTTCCTTTCTAAAGAAAGGCTCCAACTGCTGGTGGCACTTTCGATATCAAGTAATTGTGACATCTTCTATAAGATTCCATTGTTGGAGTCTTGATCCTAGCAATTCTGCCTCGTTCTTGGATAAGTCCAAATCATGAACCAGGTCACTTAGTTCTTCCTGTGATAGTCTGTGTGGGATTGATGACACACCACAGTGAAAATTTGGATCACTGATGCTGATGGAACAGGAGAAGAACAGGTTGGCTCACCCTTGTCCTCATCAGATGAATCAAGAGAATATTCTGCTGGTGGTTCTGGAATAGGAAGTCCCTCACCATGTGGAAGTGGTCTCAATGTAGACAGAATGTTTGGGTAGACTATTCTCGACTTCTTTTGCTTCGTTATTCCGCTGGAAAGAGGAGGAACCAAGCAGAAGGAACAGTCTTTTCTGTGGTTGCTTGGCTCTCTCCACACCATGCGAACTGCAAATGGCATTGATGGTCTTTTGCCATTTAACCACTGTGAAAGCTGTGCTGTACATGTAGCACAGCATATATGCGGGCACTAAGGCTTGTCTTGGTCACCAACCTTGCATCCCAAGTCAAGATGATAAGCCTTCTTCACTTGAGAAGTGATACTTTTCTTCTGGTTGGCAAATGTCACTTCCCCACAAATAGAGCAGAAATTGTCCACGCTATTAACGCACTTTCGAGGCATGTATTGTGCCTAAATGGATAAAATAATAACAGTTCTAACAGAACAGTAGCTTAAACTGTCTCGCACAAAGTCTGAAATATTTTCAATACTCAACCTTTCCGACAGGGCTTTCTATAGTGCACTGCTGACATCAGCCTACTTCAGCAGCCGCCTGGCAGTAGTATTGCATTGCAGCAGAAAATGATGCAATCAACTCTGGATGATGTGTGCATGACAGTATTATGCAATGCGATGCAATATTACATATTCTAGGCTGATTTAGGATGTTGTTGCAGTCCTACTGGATAAATTTACATGGTAAAACATATAAAATGAATTATATGAAATATCTTCAAAATGAGAGCTAATAAAAAACTTCAGGATTATATTCATGTTCAGCACACCAAGACACTACATATTAGGGCCTTTGTAAGTCAGTAATGATCTCACTGTTGACCAGTGTTATCTGCTCACCTCAGTAACTCATATTTTATCTTCAAATCCCAATTTAAACATCAGTTCTTTAGGAATGATTAGCAAGACTAAATGATGAGGACAGGATCACCTGCTACCTACTAACCGCAGTCTATTCCTCTTATTATTATGTAGTCATTGTCTTCTCTAGATTATAATTCATGAAGACAGGAATTTGTGAATGCCCTACTTAGCTCTGTATCCTTGGAGACAAGCTACAAGATGTACACATAGCAGGTTACTATCAAATATTTGTGAAATGAATCAATCATATCTTATAATCTTTAAGAAGCACTTGACATTGTTATGTGTATGTCTTTTCCTTGAAACTGCCTCTTCACGTTTCTAAAATACTAATCTCTCCTGGTGTTCTTTACAGATCTCTGGCCGCTCCTCAGGTTATTGTTCATTGTTTTTGTTTTCTATTATTTATCCTTTTTCTCTTCTCTGCTTCAAACACACTCTCCAGGACAGTCTCTTCACACTACAGCTTCAATTATTAGCATAGCTAAAGCTTCCCAACTGATCACCATTTTACCAAGTACTAGTTTAATAAATGTTTAGTTTGATCTACAAAGCATATGACTGATGCTGGAAGCTCACAGCTAGCAGGATCCACCAATTCTTTGGCTCCTACTAGCTGACTTCTACAATAATCAGTTGCTTTATTATTACTAATGACTTTAGTTTTTAGAGCAGCTTTAGGTTTACAGAAAAACATAGCAAAAAAGTAAAGGGCATTTCCATATAATCTCTCTCTCCCAGTTTCTCCTACTATTACCATCAAGCATTAGTGTGGTACATTTGTTACAACTGAAGAATAAACACTGATACATCATTAAATTACATAGTTTATATTAAGAGTCACCCCTTGTGTTTCCAGTTCTGGGTTTTCATGGATCTATCATTATAGTATCATGCTCCAAAAATTATCTGTGCTCTGCCCATTCATTCTTCTTTCCTCCCAAACCTGAATCCCAAAAACCACTGATCTTTTTACTGTCTTTACACAGTTTTGCCTTTTTTTTCACCAGTTATATAGCTAGAGCCTGTATGTAGACTTTTCAGACTAGCTTACTGAATTTAGCAATATACATTTGAGGTTTTCCTGTCTTTTCCTTGCCTGGTAACTTTTTATTATTGAATAATATTCCACTGTATGGATGTATCATAGTTTGCTTATCTAATTACCTACTGAAAGGCTGCTTCCAGGTTTGATAATTATGATTAAAGCTGGTATACACTTTCATGTGCAAGTTTTTGTGTGGATATAAGTTTGCCATTTATTTTGGTAGACACCAAGGAGCATAATCTTTGGATCATATGGTAAGAACATGTTCAGTTTGGTAAAAAAATGTCAAACTGTCTTCTCAAGTGGTTGTTGCATTTCACATTCCCACCAGTAACAAATCAGAAGCTTCTGTGGTTCCACATCTTACCAGTTTTTTGTGGTGTCAGTGTTCTGGATTTTCACTATTCTAATAGTATGTAGTAATTGCTTTAATTTGCATTTCCCTAATGACATTTGTTGAGTGTCTTTTCATATGCTATTTGCCATCTGTATATTTTCATCAGTGGTATGAATTCACATCTTTTGCCCATATTTTAATTGGGTTGTTTGTTTACTTATTTACCTATTAAATTTTATTAGTTCTTTGTATATTCTGGATACAAATTACTTTTCAGATAAGTGTTTTGCAAATATTTACTCGCATTATGTGGCTTATCTTTCCACCCTCTGATCAGTATCTTTTGCAGAGAAATTTTCAACCTTAATGAAATCTCACATCAGTTTTCTCTTTCATCAGTTTTCTCTATCAAATTTTTGGTATTATATCTAAGAATAAGTTACTTTTGCCAGCCAAAATATAAGTATGACAAATGAAGCTATTTTTATGAAAAATTAGTTTAAGTCTTTGACAAAACTCAAAGAAAGCAAGTCATTAAGGACAGATGTTGCTATGTATGGGTAATGCAAGTCTATAAAGTAAGGAAAGTAACTATAAAAAACCAGAAAGATCCTGCCCTCTATTTTAAAGAAATCTAAATGCAAATTCTACATGATGTGATGGATGCAAAAAAGATGATGAAAAACTCTTAATCAGTACAACCATATTAAAAGAAAAAATTCTGGCTCTAACTCAAAAAACTAGTACATAATTGAGTATCTTAAAAGAAAAAATTGTTACATTTAACTTAAAACAAAATGCATAAGGTACACATTGTCAATGTAAAACTTGGATCCTGACCTTATGAGGAGGAACCACTATAATTATCCCTTATGCAGAACCATAAATCTCCACTAAGGTCAGGCAGCAGGACCCTCTGAAGGTCTTAGTAGAAAAGATTAGTGGGAACATTTTATCATATTGAGATATAGTTCTTAAACAAGATCAAAAGCCTAAACTATAAAAAATCAATATATCACTGTATTAAACATAAAAATTTTAATAGCAACAGTATAAACATACTAGAATATAACTGAAACATGTTTAATCAACAAAGTATTAGTATTCAGAATGTCTAACATTCACCTAGAAAAGTAAAAACAATCTTACACTAAAAATGGGCAAGTAGGTAATTAAAATGGGTAAAAGACAAAAACAGGTTGTGAATGAAACCACAAAGAGATGCTCATCTCATTACTTTAACAAACGAAATGAAATCTCAATGAGATGAAATCTCACACTAGCCTTGGCAGATTCGTAGCTCGAATTTGCACTGCCTGCGTGATCCAGGAAATCTCAAGTTTAGAATCTGGATCCTAGAATAAGTCATAATCCTGCACTCCCGGAACATGGCAAAAACAAACATCTTTTCTCTGAAAGAAATCACCTTCATCCTAGATTTCAAATTCCTGTAAAAAATTCTGTTACATACACTATAATACACAAAGATAACCACACACAGAGAAAACACTGCACCATGTGTGAGAAGTAGCGGTATAAAGTACCAGACACATAAAAAATTTAAAATTGGGATTATCAGACACTATGAAGTAATTGTTTCTTATATTCAAAGAAATAAGATAACTGAAAATATATGTAGAGAAGTGGAAATTATAAAAAATTACACACAAAACACATAAACACATAAAAACACATAAAAAAGAACCAAAAGGACTTCTAGAAGAGAAAAACCTAAAAACTCAATGGATACATTTAATAGCTGATCAAATATAGGTAAAGAAAGAATTGTTGAAAGAGAAAAAAGGTCAGGAGAGATAATTTAGAATAAAGTTTAGAAAGGCAAAAAGAAGAAAAGACGGACGAGAAATGAGGATGACAGAGTCAAATCAATGACAGAATTTAATCTGACTTTAAAAAGATAGGAGAAAAATGTGGCAAAATTGAATTTGAAAAGCTATTGCTGAGATTTCCCCAGAACTAATGAAAGACTATCAATCCAGATTTCAGAAATCTAACAAATATCAATCAGCTAAAAATAAATCCATACGCAACATACTGAAGTGAAAGAAAATAATATAAGGTATCAGTTCTAGTTTCTCCTTCCAATTGCATTCCTCAGAAGTCAACAACTTAGAAAATACAAAAGTAGTATCTTCAAATCAATCTTTTCATACTATACCTCCATCACTGTTCCCCTCTTCTGTAATAATATCCAGTAGTCTCTCAAAAGCATTTTCAAAAGCAACTATTTTCTGGATTGCTCCATTGCTTCTTGTTAATGCCTGCAGTAGTAATACACCCTTATGGAAAAAAAAGATAATATTTAGTGGAGTACAACTTTTACAAGACATTATAAAATTAGTTTAAAAACTAGAATTTTAGAAACATGGCAGGAATTTCACAAGTCCACCTTCTTCACTTTATTGATAGGGAAAACAAGAACAGAGAAATTGAACAATTTGTGTTCCTAAGACAAAAGGGACAGGACTAGTTTTCACTGTGGAATATAAATCTGCAAACTTCTTTCATATTCATGTAATCACCACATAGTTTTCACTGCGCCTAAAATAGTTGAACATGATTATCTCTGTCTCAGGAATGCTTTATACTTGCTTCATAATAGCATTAGTAAGAAATTGTAAATCCAATAACAAAAATTGAGTATCATCATAGAGAAATAGAGAAAATTCAGATATTCTTGTAGTTATCTGGCTCCACATTCCCAAAAGTCGATTCTAAGTTGTTAGAAAAACAAAAAATGAAAATTTAGTCTCAAGAATGACATGGCCAATATGAAACAATTCACAGTAGTCTTTGCTTCTGAATTTTAGTTTTTCTCTATTCCTGTTGAGGTGGGTTTAGTTTATATTCTAAACCTTTTATCACTCAAGTAAAATTTAGTACTAATTTCCGCTTATTTCATATCAAACAAGTATTTTATAAGCCTTGAAGAGCCCAGCAATATCATGATGGTCAAAGAGATAGCAAATATTTTATGAAAAAAAGCATATGTTACTTAAGAGGAAGAGGAATAGCAAATCAGTAGTTCAAAAAATCCCAAAGAGGGCCTCCCTGGTGGGGCAATGGGGTAAGCGCAGCACTGTGAAGCTATCCAGAGCCACTGCAGCACGAATTTGATACCTGGCCAGGAGCTTCCCACATAGTGCAGCAGACCTCTCCTGCCTCGCCCACTGCTCCCCTCTGCAGGGTACTTCAGTCGATCTGCCTGTTCTGCTCCCTACTCTGTCTCTGGTGAAACTTCTCACTATCCCATGCCTCTGGCCTACACCCCAGCTTCTATGCATAAATAAATAAATCTTTAAAAACAAAAAGAAAAATCCCAAAGAGGCAAATTAGCTGTTAGTATCAGGTAGATAAATATTCATATTATTCACAAGACAAAAAAATGTGTGACCTTATCGAGCCTGTTCTACTCTTTTTCCTGACTGTCTCAACATTAAGATGAGAGAAAAAGGCAAAAGTGGTATATTTTAGACATCAAATTCTTCTGTTCAATGCTACCAATTTGAGTTTTACTGCTAATAAAGGGAGGAAGGGATACAGTGGAAGAATACTGAGATTCTGAGTTAGATAAAATGGGTTTCAAAAAGGATTGTTCTACTTATTAGCAGTACAACTTAGAACAAATTACAAAAATTCTGAGTCTTAGTGGAACCACATGTAAAACAAGGTTGTCTTTTGTCCCATGGGTGATGAGGAGTAAAGGAAAAAAGTTCTAAAGAACTTATGATGTATGTACATATATACCACCACTTATAGTTTATCAACATGTGTTAGTTTCTCTCCCTTGACTATTAAGAATCAAACACATCTACCAGAACTTAAAAGAAGGAAAGAGAAAGAAAGAGATACAAAAGAAGGAAAGAGAAGTAGTGTAACATTCCAGGTGGCCACAAAGTGCTACTAGAAATGGCAAGATGTGCCAGTTAGTTGCTTGGAACTATAGGAAAAATAGCTGCAAACACATAAAAATGGGCCTCCCTGGTGGCGTAACGGGTTGGGCGCAGCACTGTGAAGCTGTCCAGAGCCACTGCAGCATGAGTTCGATACCTGGCCAGGGAGGCTTCCCACATGGCACAGCAGACCTATTCTTCCTCGCCCACTGCTCCCCTCAGCAGTGTACTTCAGTTGATCTGCCTGTTCTGCTCCCTGCTCTGTCTCTGGTGAATCCTCTCACCACCCTGCACCTCTGGCCTGCACCCCAGCTCCTGTATGCATAAATAAATAAATCTTTAAAAAAAAAACAAACCCAAGAATCTAATAGTAACCCAGTAAGAGATAATTTCTCACAAATTATGTATCGTGTATTATGTTACCACTCAAAACACCATGTTGATACAAGTACTACAAGATTTTAAATACAAAGTTAAAAAAATTGTCTACTCGGACTGGAAATCAAGAGTCTTTCAGTTTTTCTTGCTTTGCCAGTAACTAGTTTTGTGGCTAAGAGCAATATGGTATTCATTAGTACTTAGAATAAGAAAGACAAAGGTCTAGGTACCACCAACATAAACATGAATAAGGTAGTGAGATATTGCTAACAAAGAGCACTTGGTTTCTCCTGGTCTTGGGCTTCACAGTATAAATACTGATTGATAATCTAGTTCTACAATTTCATTTTAAAAAGCTCTCCCCAATTGCCTAATTTTTTTTTTTTTAGATTTATTCATTTCTGCATACAAGCTGGGGTACAGGCCAGAGGTGTGGGGCGGCGAGAGGGCTCACCAGAGACAGAGTGGGGAGCAGAAAAGGTGGAGCGACGGAAATACACTGCTGAGGGGAGCAGTGGGCGAGGCAGGAGAGGTGTGCATCTCCCCGGCCGAACATCGAACTCACGTCACTGCTGCCAACAGCTCCACAGCGCAGCACCCAACCGCTGTGCCACCGGGGAGGCTAACTGCCTAATATTTTAGAGTTTTGATCAAGTTGCAGATAACAAAGAAAAATATTTAGGCAATAAAACAGTATTACATCAATACAAAATATTCAAACTTATATACATATATTAAATCAGAATGGAAAATAGATCCACATTCTCCATACTTAGTTAAATAATGATTACAAGGAAAATCCTTTGAAATATTCATTCAATCAAATGAGGGTGAAGATTCTAAATGTTTAACTTTGTAAATTTTACATAGTTCGATGTCTGGGAATGTTTAATGTCAATACAATCTTTCATAAAAGGATGTAAGAAATCTTGAATTTGTGAAAGGCAAAAAGTTAACAGCAAAATTATTTTGTGGGTGATTAGACTACGGGTACCTCAGGACCCCCCAAAGTGCAAAGTGCATGCTCTAAAGACGTCTGACCATCCCTGCACACAAAGACAAAGTAACTTAGTGTAAAGGAACTTTAATAGGATTAGTGTGCACAGAGAGAGAAGAAAAGGTATCAGTTTTCCAACAGAACATCCAAAGTTACCCACTCCCTTTTGGGTAAATGCCCAGTCAAACAACGTCTAACCAAAGCGGGGCCCTTATGGCTCAAAAGCTTGCCACAAATCTTAAGGCATATG
Organism: Scalopus aquaticus; assembly: GCA_004024925.1. Lineage (NCBI taxonomy): Eukaryota > Metazoa > Chordata > Mammalia > Eulipotyphla > Talpidae > Scalopus > Scalopus aquaticus. Next base: position 74,198 of record PVIJ01008163.1, read on the forward strand.
GCAGGGAATCATAGGAAGGGGGCGAAAACGCCAGGCAAGTCTGGGAACAAAGAAGGAAAATCAAAGTACAAGTCAAGGTAACAACTGCCATTGCTAACCTCACCATGTGGCTCTCACCCACCTGTCTTTTTCAAGTGTGGTCTACAGATCTCTCCTCCAGGTATGCCTCCTCCAAATCCCTCAAGTCCCTGCTGCAAGTTCACAGCTGAGAAGCAAGTAGGCACTTCTCCAAGCATCTCTTCTTGAGTGGACCTGCCTTCCAAGTTATATAGCTTCTCCTGCCCCCTCATTTCTGTCCCCTAATTCTCAGTAGCTAGTCTAAGGCCAATGCAGGTAAACAGGGGCGGGGAATAAGGTATCATCCCCCTTTATGGAGATGTCTCTATTATAATTTGTCTAAGCCAAAACACTGGATAGGCAGGAACAGAAATAATGTGGCCCAACATGTAACTTAAAAAGGCAATTTTCCAAATTTATGGCTCTAAAGGTCAACAAAGATTTCATTTGCAAAGGGAGATTAAAATGTTGCATATTTTTAGACATTTTTCATATTTAACTTACATCATTACGTATAACTTCTCTGGAATCTGCTAATAAGTCCATCAATCTTGAAACACCTAGTAGCAAATAGTGAAAAACAGTGGCATGTCAAAAATACATATAGAGATTCAATTATAAAGAATTTATTATCATATCATTTCAGTCTCCCTCTTTGGGAAATGATCCTCACTTTTAAATCAAAATGATATAAAAAAGATGAGTCACTTACCCATAGGACTGACTAAAATAATTTGCTGCACTTGAGGTCCTAACTGTTTCAAAAGAGAAGTAAGAAGCCTCACACCAGGCCAGCGGACATGGAAATCAAATTCCTGCAATATCAACATTTTAAATATTTAACATCTATAATTGTTATTTTCAAAAAAAAAAAAACATTTTTCAACTAATACTGGTACCAAAAACCATACACACACACACACACACACACACACACACACACACACGAAATTTAGTAAACTTTAAAAAAGTAATCTGAGAAATAAAATCAATAAAAGAGTAAATATTAACTGACCAAATTGATTACTGATAAACTGTTACTACTGGGTAAAACAGGATTCTATAAAAGTGGAAATAAGAGGCAGATAGTATTTCCATAGATTACATAGTTTTTAAAATATGTATTTGAATCTCTTGCAATGATACAAAATATTTCACTATTAAAAAGGTGTATCCATCTATCTACTTATGCATATATATGGATGTGTTGCTTCCTCCCTAACACATGAAAAGTCAACAAGAGCAGCTTATTAAGATGAAAAAAAATAGCAAGGTTCTTTATTTACCTCCAATAAAGAGAGCAGGAGAGTGACATTTTCTTGCTGCTTAATGAAAATTTCTGTAAACTGGCTTCCCAGATCCTCACTCTGTCTTGTGGAATTTTCTTCTGTAATATTCAAAGATGAAGTACTTCAATATGATTCTATGTTATCTTAAAGTATCTTTTTTTGTTGCAGGAGCTAAGCAGAAATGATAATTCTTGGAACACTATGGCTGGCAGTGAAAATCACAATTGTGCTGGAAAGATACTTCCTTAAAATAACTTTCAGTGTCATTTAAATAAATTTGTATTCTTTAGATGTTAAAAAAATAACAATCAAAGAAAAGATATTGAGGTTTTCACATTTTCTCAAGGACATTTTTAGGCTAAACTTCTCACTAGAGAGACCACTTATTGGGATGATGGAAATATCTTTTTTTTTTTTTTCCTGATGGAAAAATCTTAAATGACACAATGATTACACTAATGTATACATTTGCTCAAATGCATAAGACTATACAAAACCAAAGAATAAATTTTACTGTATGTAAATTATACATCAAAACTCCTTCCCTCACATTAAATATATAGTCCTTTGTTGACTATTAATGTTACTATTAAATAATTTATTAAAAAATTAAACCAATCATCTGCAGATTTTCAGTATCTTCTTAAAAAAAATATTAACATAAATGTCCTAAAGCTATTTGCTAATAAAATCAGAATTTGATATTTAATTTTTCATTTATCCTTTACAAGTTTATATTTGTCCTTAAGACTTAAAAATCATTAAATTATTTGTTGCATCAGTGTACCTTATCCAAAATATGTGAAGGATTATTAAAAGCTTAAACAACAATTGTCAAACCAATCATTTAAAATCTGCCTATACTAGAAACCAAATAGGAGAG
>PVIJ01008164.1:0-33090 GCA_004024925.1 Scalopus aquaticus
TGTTATAAGTGAAACCATTCGATATTTTTCTCTTTCTTTCTGGCTTATTTCACTGAGTATGATCCCCTCTAATTCCATCCATGTCGCTGCAAATTGCATGTATTTATCTTCTTTGAATGCTGAATAGTATTCCATTGTGTATATGTACCACATCTTCTTGATCCAATCATCTATTTTTGGACATCTGGGTTGCTTCCATGCCTTTGCTATTGTGAACAGTGCCGCAATGAACATACGGGTGCATGTATCCTTTCGGATTAGTGTTTTTGTGTCTTTTGGGTAAATTCCCAAAAGTGGGATTGCTGGGTCGTATGGAAGCTGCATGTTTAGCAGTTTGAGGAATCGCCATACAACTTTCCATAGTGGTTGGACCAGTTCACATTCCCACCAGCAGTGTAGAAGAGTTCCTTTTTCTCCACATCCTTTCCAGCATTTGTTGTTGTCTGTATTTTTAATGTGTGCCATCCTCACAGGTGTGAGTTGGTATCTCATAGTGGTTTTGATTTGCATTTCCTTGATTATAAGTGATGTTGAGCATTTTTTCTCGAAACTGAGTCTAAAGGCTGTGCTTTTGCACAATGGAAACTGTCTTCCATCTATTCTATTCCTGAACAGCTGTGCAAGAGACAAGCGAAGAAATCTAAGAAGCAGTCTGACTTGATTTTTTTACAGGTTAACCGTAGGCCTATTACTACTGGCATGCATTTTGTGATGTAAACATCAATTTATTGCAGATTACAAAAAACTAGAGCCAAAATCAGAATTTGACTGTCATATTCATGTTAAGCACATGCAAATTGATAGGAAATGACTAATTTTATTTCAGTAACATGTAAAAATGTGTTGACCAGTGTTATAAAGAGTGCTCCAAAGAACATATATATTTTTGTGAAGTATGAGAGTGTTTCTCTATTGTATATTTCCTATAAGTAAAATTGCTGGGTCATAGGATATGCACACTTTCTATTTTACTAGGTACAATCAAATTCCTAAAGTAGCTAAACCAGTTTATGGCTCAGTGAATGATATGTTTCCATATCCTGCCCAACAGTTGACTGATTAATTAGAATTTAAAATTTTTTATTAACTTAAGAGAGAAACATAGTATGAGATACTTTTATGTAATCATTCCAATCATTTTTTTGTCATCTTTTCTCTTGTGCCAGGATTAAACTTGCAATAAAAGAGGCAGAAATTCAAAAACTTCATGCAGACCTGACTGTAAATCAGTTATCTCAGAATATAATTTCTTGTAAAGAAAACCAAGGAAGTTGCAAAATAAATATTTTAGAAACAGAACCTGTAAAACTAGGAGGTAATCAAGCAGGTAAGTATATTAAATTCTTTAAATTTTTTTTAAAGATTCATTTATGCGTAAAAGAACTGAGTTGCAGGCCAGAGGTGTGGGGGGGGAGGTCAGGGAAGGGGTGTGTGAAAGGATTCACCAGAAACAGTGGGGATTAGAATCTACTGAATTTCCTGATCTACTGAAATGCACTGCTGAGGGTGGCAGCAGCAGAGACAGGGGAGATCTGCTGCACCATGTGGGTCAGCTCCCAGGCTGGGAATCTGGATTGAACTAGTGCTGCAGTGGCTGCCAATAGCTTCATAGTGCTGAGACTTAACCCTTGCACCACCAGGAAGGCCCTATTTTTATGTTATATTTTCATTTTTTTTCAGTTCAGAGATCTTATATCTCTTGTAATTTCTTCTTTGACTTGTGAACTGTGTGTGTGTGTGTGTGTTTCCCAAATGTTTAGGGATTTTTCTAAGTCTTTTTGGTATGGTGGTGGATATGAAGTTGTTTCCTTAAACTACCTAATTCATGAATGCAAGTTATATTTATAAGTTTATGTCACATTTATAATATTTATATCACATTTATAAATGTTGACACTTGGTTTATATAAATATTTATATCATATTTATAAATATTGAGACTTGGTTTATTGACCAACATATGATACAGATGAATGTTCCAGATATATGTGTATTCTGTAATTACTGGATAAATTGTTTTTGAATGTCAATCATATTAAATTGATTGGTAGAGTGATTTGTCTTCTTTATACTTTAAAGATTTTCACTGAAATTGTTTTATCAGTTGCTGAAAAAGTAATCTTCAAATATATCTGTATCTTAAGATACAGTTATATGTAGGTTTGCTAACTTTTTAGTTCTCTTAGTCTTTGCTTTGATATTTTGATTATTTATATACCACATTTCGGATTGTTATGTCTTGTTGAATGGACTCCATTATTGTAGTAACTATCTCTTTTTATCTCTGTTATCTTACTTGTTAGGAAGTCTGCTTTGCTGAAATTAACGTTGCCACTCCAGCTATTTTTTTAATTGATATAATTGACATATAGCATTGTATTAGTTGTAGAATGACTAATATATGTATGTGTGAAATGATTGCCACAGAAGTTTGTTGCCATCCATCATCACACATAACTGCAGATTTTTTTCCTGTGATGGGAACTTTTACAATCTGTTCTCTTAGCAATTTTTAAATGTGCAATACAATATTATTTACCATAGATACCATGTTGTACATTACATATCCAGAATTTATAATTGAAAGTTTATACCTTTTGACCATCTTTAATCCATTTCACCTGCTCCTAGCCCTGTCTCTGGCATATACCAGTCTGTTTTCTATATCTAGAAGTCAGTTTTTTCATAATTTTACATATAAGTGAGATCAGATGTTATTTGTCTTTATCTGACATTTCATTTAGCCTAATGTCTTTAAGATTCATCCATGTTGTCACAAATGGCAGGATGTCCTTTTTATGATTGAATAATAGTTCATTTTGTGGGTGTGTGGGTGTATACATCATATTTTTTTAATCCATTCTTCATTCATTGATGGATTCTTAGGATGTGTTCATGTCTTGGCTGGAGTAAACTAGGAGTGCAGGTATCTTTTCAAGATCGTGATACTGTTTCCTTTATCTGAATACCCAGAAGTGGAATTGTATGTGGTAACTCTATTTTTAATTTTTTGAGGAATCACCATACTGTTTTCCAGTGACTGCAACAATTTGTATTCATGCCAGAATTACACAAGGGTTTTCTTTTCTCTACATCCTTACCAACTTTTGATTATTACTGTGGCTTTGTAATGTAGTTTCAAATCAGGAAGCTTGATGCTTACAACTTTGTTTTCCTTTCTCCATGTTACTTTGGATATTTGAACTTTTTGTTTCCATACAAATTTTAAATTTTTTTCTTTTTCTGTTGGAAATGCCATTGGGGTTTTGACAGGGGTTAAATTAAATTTGTAGATCACTTTGGATAGTATGAGCATTTTAACAGTGTTAATTCTTCTAGTTTATGAGTATGAAATATCTTTCCATTTATTTGTGTCATTAATTTCTTTCTCAGTGTTTTATAGTTTTCAGTGTGTAACTATTTCATGTCCTTGGTTAGCTTTTTTTAAATGAAATTATAAATATTAATTTATATAATTTCGATGAAATTTAAATTTAATTATTAATTTCTCTTTCTGATAGTTCATCATTCTGTTTTTTATTGATATTTGCCTGGTTCGACTTTTTTCCATCCTTTTAGCCTGTATCTTTATATATGTGAGTTTCTTCTAGAAAATATACATTTTCTATAAGAACACCTTAGTTCTTTTATCATCAGTCAGACCTTTTTTTGTTCTTCATTTAGACTTTTGATTTTTTTTTGGGGCTTAGATTTGCTATCTTGGTATTTGTTTGCTATTTATTCTGTTGGCCTTTGTTCATCTTTCCTTTTTTTTTTGGATCAAGTATATTTTAGTGTTACATTTTTTAATTTCCACTATTGATCAATTAAGCATATCTCTTTGGTTTTTTAGTGGTTGCCTTGGTAGTTAAACATTTGAATTTTTAATTTGTCATAGTTTATCTTCAAATATGATGAACTGCTAGCAGCAGAAATGAAAAGAGAAAATTAGATATATAAGTGATTAAAGAGGATAGGAAGAGATTATTCAGATTAGGAGAGAGAACCTGGGAGGCCCTGGTTTCTTTGGGTTTATCTTCAATAAACTATATACTTTTCACTGCTTGGACACATCCTTTAAGTACCCATGATAGCTTACTTTCAAAAAGATTCTATAGTCTATACCCAAATGGCCCTTGTCAGCTGTCTTTACAAGATTTTAAATGTTTCCTAATAACTTAGGTTCTGCAAGAAACAAATATGAACCGTGGTCTTGAAGAAACTTGATAATGCCCTTTTTGGGTGGCTGCTCACTGCACAGCCGCTGCACAGTCCAAGCCCACTGTGGAATAGCCACAACCAGCTTTCTACACTGCCTAAGCTCTCCTCAGTCCTCAAAATATTCTTAATGATCTCAGGATGGCCAAATAAATTTTATGATTAATTTAACTTCAAGGAGACAGAACAACTTTAAAAAACACACACAATGATTTCTCTTTTTAGCAATTATTGATACTTGCCTGGTTTGGCTTTTTTCCATCCTTCTAGCCTATATCTTTATATATGTGAGTTTCTTCTAGAAATATGCATTTTTTAAAAGATTTATTTATTTATGCATACAAGCTGGGGTATAGGCGAGAGGTGTGGGGTGGCGAGAGGGTTCATCAGAGAATGGGGAGCAGAACAGGCAGATAGACCGAAATACACTGCTGGGGGGGCAGCAGGGAGAGGCAGGAGAGGTCTGCCGCGCCATGTGGGTATCTCCCCAGCCGGGCATCGAACTCTTGTCACTGCTGCTGACAGCTCCACAGCACAGTGCTCAACTGCTGCGCCACCAGGGATGCCCCAGAAAATATACATTTTCTATAAGAACACTTTAGTTCTTTTATCATCTTTTATTTTTATAATGATTGCTATCAAAAAGAAAAAAGGGCTTTGTAAAGGTGAGGAAAAGCTTTTTCTGGTACAAAGGAATAGTCCAGAAGAGCAAGTGATTCAGAAGAATTTATTCCCTCTTTATTAATTGAAAGTACTTTGCTTACCATGTACCTTTATTATCTTTTCTTTAATGTATATCTTATTCTCTATCCCCTTTGTTTAGATTAGAAACTAATCTTTGTTTATGATTAAATCTTTCATCATTGAAATATATTTTTATTCTTGAAGTTTTATGCAAAACATTTTTCCTTTTATATTTATCTACAGAAAGTATACAAAATCAAAATCAACATACTATACACAAGCAATATGAAAAAGAAAGACAAAGACTTGTTTCTGGAATAGAAGATCTACGAACTAAGTTGATGCAAATAGAAGCTGAGAATTCTGATTTGAAAGTTAATATGGCCCACAGAACTAGTCAGTTTCAGCTGATTCAGGAGGAGCTGCTAGAAAAAGCTTCAAACTCTAGCAAACTTGAAAGTGAAGTAAGCTTAAATTAGCTATTTATATGTATTGAATTTTGAGACAAAAAAATGTATTGGAGGTTTTGTAAAAAGTGTATGTTTAAGTCCAGGTTTATACATTTGAAACAATTAATGGTACAATGCAAGTTATAAATTTTTAAAAAATTATATTTGGAAACCTTTGGGTTTTTTTTTAACCTTTGTGTGTTAAACTGTTAAAAAGTGAGAAAATACTTTGTAGTTGTGATAAGGTCTCAAATTAGGTGAAACTTACACTACATTGTACTCTATTGATTTTTCCAAACATAAGTTAGTATGACTAATACACCTTTATAAGTAGAGAACTAGGATTATGTAATTGGAAGAAAAGGAATGGTAATAGAGGATTTCAAATTCTAGCAATCAGCAAAACTACCCGAGAAGCCTGTTAAACATTGTCAATTTCTGGACCCTATTCAGAAATTCAGATTTAATAGATATGGAATAATGCTGAGGAATCTGTATTTTTTAAAAAAATTATTTATACATGCAGGCTGGGGTATAGGCCAAAGGTGTGGGGTGGCGAGAGGGTTCAGCAGAGACAGAGTGGAGAGCAGAACCGGCAGATGGATGGAAATACACTGCTGAGGGGAGCAGCCGGTGAGGCAGGAGAGGTCTGCCGCGCCATGTGGGAATCTCCCTGGCCTAGCAGCGCCACTGCCGACATCTCCACAGCGCAGCGCTTAACCGCTGCGACACCAGGGAGGCCCGGAATCTGCATTTTTAAACAACTGCATGTGAATCTGATGCATACATGTTATGGATTATATTGTTAAAAGTGGTTAAAATGTGTTTTGTGACTATCTGATCTTAATGAGAGAACAATGATACCCTCATTAGGTAATTGTGGACCAGAACCACATGTATATGTGATACTCAGTGTTCTAACCAAAGACTGCAGTTGACTATGAAGGCACATTTTAAATTTCTGACTTTTTTTTAAAGATTTATTTATTTATGCATACAAGAACAGGGGTGTGGGGCGGTGAGAGGGTTCACCAGAGACAGAGTGGGGAGCAGAACAGGCAGAAAGAGCAAAATACACTGCTGAGGGGAGCAGCAGGAGAGGCAGGAGAGGTCTGCCTCGCCATGGGGTCTGCCGTGCCTTGTGGGAATGTCCCCAGCCCCAGCCGGGCGTCGAACTCACGCAGTGGCTGCCAACAGCTCCACAGCTCCACAGCTCAACAGCTCCACAGCTCCATAGTGCTGCGCTTAACACTTAGTGCCATCAGGCTTCTCATCTTAAACTCCATAGTTAAGATTAAGGAAAAGTCCTGTAGGATAGGAACTTAAGTAAGTAATGGAAAAGGAGATTTAGTCAATCTTTAGAAAATTGTCAAGTACTATGATTAATAACTTTTAAATTACAAAATTAGCATAGTTTTATTAAAAATACGGAAAGGGATGGATGAAAACAAATCATTAACAATAATTCTACCCCCAAAATATCTACTGCTAATATTTATTATATTAATTTCATTCTTAACAGAAACTTTTAAAAAATAGATTAATGTGCAATCTTGTTTAGACATAGGGGTCTGAATAAATGTGTTCCACAGATGAACATGTTATGTGATATATCTAGTCTTCACTCTGTTTTTCTTCTGAAATGTCACTTTCTTAGTTATTTAAAAAAAATTTTTTTTACAATATGTTTCAGATGACAAAGAAATGTTCACAACTTTTAACTCTAGAGAAACAGCTGGAAGAAAAAATAGTTGCCTATTCCTCAATTGCTGCAAAAAATGCAGAGCTAGAACAGGAGCTTATGGTAAAAATGACCTTTTTTGGCTACAGATTCACTGTGACTTTAAGGTTCAGGATTTGTGACACCATGTTTGTTTTAGTATCATCATCATAAAATATACCAAGATGAAAATATATATTCTACTAACCTTTCTGTTTATTTAATTGTCATGTCTAGATTTTTTAAGTTAATTGGCTTTTATGGTAAGTTTTTATTTAATTTTAATTTTTTTTATAATAGAATTGAAGGAAACAGTAATAGTTCTTTGATACACTTCTTAGTATTGTTGAATAATTTGTCTTTTTTTTTATTCTGACACTCCCACTGACTGTTCCGTTCTTTTTTTTTTTTTTAATTTTGGAGTTATACTTTTGCTCTTTCATATGTCCACATATTACACTCACCCTTCATCAAATCACCCAAGCCAATACCCCATCTTCCTTTACTCCTCACCACCCCCATTCCCTTTGGTAACCATTAAATTCTTTAAGTCCAAGATTTATTCCTGCTGTATTTTGGCTGTGTATGTTTTGGGGTTATTTATAGTCCACAGATGAGCGAAGCCATCCGATATCTGTCTTTCACTTTCTGGTTTATTTCCAGTAACATAATTACCTTGATGTACATCAATTTTGTCCCAGAAGTCTCTATTTCATCTTTTTAAACAACTGTATAATACTCCATTGTCTTTATCCATTTGTCTATTGATTAATACTTAGTTTGGTTCCCTGATTTGGTAATTGTGGACAGTGCTGCTATGAACATAGGTGTATATAAATCTTTTCATATTAGAGTTTTATAGCTTTAGGATAAATACTTAACAGACGTATTGCTGGATCATATGAGGTTTCCATTTTTATTTTCTTATGAAATCTCCATACTATTTTCCATAGAGGCTACACCAACTTGCATACCCACCAAATGGATGAGAGTTCCTTTTATACCACATCTTTGCCAACTTTTGTTGTTTCCATTCTTTTTGGTATGGGCTGTTTTCATAGGGATGAATGAGGTGATATCTCATTGTGGTTTTTAAAAGATTTTATTTATTTATTTTTGCATAGAACTGGAGTGCAGGCAAGAGTGGGGGGTTGGGGCATGAGAGGATTCACCAGAGACAGAGTGGGAAACAGAACAGGCAGATCTACTGAAATACACTGCTGAGGCGAGCAGCAGGCAAAACAGGTCTGCTGCACCATATGGGTCAGCTCCCTGGCCAGGGATTGAATTCAGATGGGCCTTTGCAGTGGTAGTGCTGAGACTTACTCCTAAGCCACCAGCAAGGCCCCTCATTATGGTTTTGATTTGCATTTTCCTCATCATAAGTGATGTACAATTTTTCATTTGTCTGTAACCCATCTGAATATCTTCTTTAGGAAAGTGTCTATTTAGGTCTTTGCCCATTTTTTGATAAGGATCTGTGTTTGTTATTGGACTATTTAAGTACTTTGTTTATTTTGGAAATAAGCTCTTTGTCAGATGTGTTATGCACAAATATTTTTTCCCATTCTGTACCTTGCCTTTTGTTTTTGTGATGGTATCGTTTGAGGTACAAAAGCTCTTTAGTGGGACTACAAGAGGTAGTCGTTCTTGTTCGTTTTTGCTTTTGTTTCTCTTGCCATTGGAGTTGAGTGCCCAAATACATCTTACAGGTATAGATGTCTGTGGGCTCTCCCTATGTTTTCTTTCAAGTACTCTATGGTTTGGGTTCTTAAATCCAGATCTCTAATCCAATTTGAATTAATATTTGTGTATGGAGTTAAGTAGGGGTCTAGTTTTTCTCATTTTGATACAACTTTTCTAAATAACTATTTTGTTTTTTATAAACATTTAAATATTTAATAACTGTATATATTAATTACTGTGATTCTTTAGATTAGGACAAATTTAATGCTTTATTAACCTACTTTTTTGTAAAACTAGTTCTTAGTTAAGTTCTACTAACATGTTCTTGTATTTTAGGAAAAGAATGAAAAGATAAGAAGTCTAGAAACCAATATCAATACAGAGCATGAGAAAATTTGTTTAGCTTTTGAAAAGGCAAAGAAAATTCATCTTGAACAGCATAAAGAAATGGAAAAACAGATTGAAGGAGTAAGATATTATTTGTTTTTATAAGCAGATACAATGTATATTTGGGATATGGATGCTGAAAAGAACCTTAAATTTTACTTGTCCATCTATATTTAATGTAGATTTCTCTTTAGAAACCATTAAGGTTAAAAGACAAAAGAACAATTTTTTTTAGCACTTAAAAAGGTAAATTCTCATCCTGCAATTCTATGGCCAGGAAGCAAATCTTTCAAGATACATAAAAACATTGTCAAGTGAAGGGCACTTAGAGAATTTGTAACCAACAGACTTGTTCTAAAATTAATTCTATAAAGTACTTCTGCTAAATACTAAAGAATAACAATCTTGAGGGGAAGCATTTGGGAAATTGCTTTGAGTTGCTAATTGAATTCCCTTTTCTTTCCCCTTAAACAACATTTTTACATGAAAGATCTTAAGACTGACAAGGTATAGTTATTTGAACTTGAATATTTGGCTGAAATTCTTTTAAGTATAAACAAAGTGAGCCAGTAACTTCAAGGAAGACAACTGATAGTATCTGTTGCCAATGATAAAATTCAAATTTTTAATTGAAAATTAGAATTTTGAAGAACCTATATTTACCATTAGGAACTTGGCAGCTTTCTAATACTTGCAGACTTTTCTAATGAGATTGGTGGCATTAATGAATTTTTTTTACATTATGTAATGAACTGTGTCACCCTCTGTGACATCTATTGAATATATAACCTGTTTTCCAAATGACCAAAGGATACTATTACAAAATCATATATGAGTAAATGATCCACTCAAAGTACAAGGTAGACCAATGAATTTTATTGTTACAAAGTGGAAAAAACACATGAATGTGGTTTCAGAATCCACACCTCAATTAATCTTTAAGAAACTTTCACTTAATGAGTTTTAGAGAGGTAGCAAAGACAAATAAATACATAAATAATGAAAATAAATTCTAAAGAAAGTTATTGAGGCAAAAGAGAAGTCATTTCAGAGGGAAATATGAAACCCAAAGAATGAAGGAAGAACAACAGAAATAAATATCTGTATAAATACTTACTTGTACCAATAAATAATGTAATATAATCATAAATATTTGGCAAGTATAATGGAATACTGTTCTTCTCTAAAGAGTTTTATAATATCTGACAGTTAAAGAAATTATAATATTGTCTAATGAGGTTTTCAATGTATGTTGGTGTAATACATTGAATTACTACAATATAAATATGGAGCAGTAATGGAACCTATGTTGCTGTATTCCAGCAACAAAGTTGCTGTATTCCACTTCAAGTGACAAAATCTTAATTCTGAATGAATTATCAAAAGTTAAATATGTATACAGGCCTACCTCATTTATTGCAATTGTACTTCACAGATAATGTGTTTTACATAAATTGAGGATTTGTGGTAACTCTGCATCCATCAGTACCATTTCCTCAAAAGCATGTACCCACTGTGTGTCTCTGTGTCACATTTTGGTAATTCTTGCAAAATTTCAAATTTTCTCATTATTGTATCGATTAGGATCATCTGTGATCAATGACCTTTGATATTACTATTAAAATTGACTTGGAGCAACAGGAACTACACCCACATTAGACAGTGAACTTAATCGTATGTGTTGTGATTGCTCTACCAAGTGGCCATTCTCCCATCTCTCCCACTCTCCTTGGCACTCTATATTCCCTGAGAAACAACAGTATTGGAACTAGGTCAATTAATAACCCTATAATGGTCTGTAAGTACTCAAGTAAAAGGAAGATTTGCATGTCTCTCAGTCTCTCACTTGAAATCAAAAACTAGAAACATTTAAGCTTAGCGAGAGGGTATGTCAGAATTCAAGAGGTCAAAAGCTAGGTCTCTTGGGCCAGTCAAGTTGTGAACTAAGAAGAAAAGTTTCTGAAGGAAATGAAGTACTTTTCGGTGAGCACATGTATGATAAGAAAGCCAAAAGCCTTGTTACTGATGACTGAGAAAGTTTTAATGGTCTAGATAAAAGATCAAACTAACAACACTCCCTTAGGCCAAAGCCTAATCTATAGCAAGACCCTGATTCTCTTCAATTCTGTGAAGACTGAGAAAGATAAGGAAGCTGCAGAAGGAAAGCTCGAAGCTATTAGACATTGGTTCATGAGGTTTAAGGAAAGAAGCCATTTCCATGAAATCACAGTGAAAGGAGAAGCAGGAAGTGCTGATGTGGAAGTGGCAGTAAGTTATCCAGATCTAAGATAATTAAAGAAGGTGGCTACACTAAAAAACACATTTTTCAGTATAAACAAAAGAGCATTATATTGGAGGAAGATGGTATTAAGGACCTTATGGCTAAAGAGGAGAAGTCATTGTGGGGCTTTAAAGCTTCAAAGGATAGGCTGACTCTTGTTATAGGGGCTAATGCAGCTGGTGAGTTTAATTTGCAACCAATGCTCATTTACTATTCTAAAAGTCCTAGGGCCCTTAAGAATTTGCTTATCCCACTCTGCCTGTGTTCTACAAATGGAACAACAAAGCCTACATGACAACATATCATTTTGCATCATGGTTTACCGAATATTTTAAGCCCATTGTTGAGATTTACTGCTCTGGAAAAAAGGTTCAGAGTATTGCTGCTCATTGATAAGCACCTGGTCACACAAGAACTCTGATGAAGATATGCAAAGAGACCCTTGTTGGTTTCATGCTTGCTAACACATCATGTATTTTGTAACCAGAAATCGAAGAGTTATTTCTACTTTCAAGTCCTATGATTTAAGAAACACATTTCATAAGACTGTATTTGCCGTAGGTAGTCACTCCTCTGATGGATCTGGGCAATGTCAATTGCAAACCTTTCTGGAAACGATTCAGCATTCTAGATGCCATGAAGAACATTTGTGATATTCATGGAAGGAGGTCAAAATATCAATATTAACAGGAGTTTGGAAGAAGTTGATTCCAACCCTCATTGATAAATGTTGAGGGACTCAAGTTCAAGTGGAGGAAGTAACTGTAGACGGGTAGAAATAGCAAGAGAACTAGAAATGGAAACTGAGGATATGAATTATTGCAATCTCTTGATAAAATTTGAATGAATAAGGAATTACTTATTGATGAGCAAAGAAAGTAGTTTTGTGAGTGGAATTTACACTATGAAGATGCAATGAACATCCTTGAGATGACAACAAAGAACTTAGAATATTGAATAAGGTCAGTCGATGAAGCAGTGGCAGGGCTTGAGGGAACTGACTCCAATTTTGAAAAATAATTCTACTCTGAATAAAATGCTTCAAAGAGCATCCCATGCTATTGAGAAGTTTTTTTTTGTTTGTTTGTTTGTTTTTGTAAAGGAAGAATCTTATTTTGTCTTATTTTAAGAAATTGCCAGAGCCATCCCAACCTTCAGGGGACCCCACCCTATTCAGTCAGCAGTCATCAACTTCAAGACAAGACCCCCACTGGCAAAAAGATTACATTTAGCTGAACTAATAACATTTTTAATTAAGTGAGAATCTTCTACATTCTAATGAAAATATAAACTTGTCTATATTTCTAAGAGGAATGCTTAAGGAAGTTGGAAATGTGCATATTTTGCAACTATGAAGTCCACTTCTAGATGAACTGTTCTAAATAAACTCTATAGGGGCCTCCCTGATGGCGGGGGTTAAGTCTCAGCACTATCTCTTCTATGGCCTGAGTTTGAACCCCAACCAGGGAGCTAACCCACATAGGGCGCAGCAGACCTCTCCTATCTGGCAGGCTGTTCCCCTTTGCAGTATATTTCAGTAAATCTGCCTATAATGCTCCCCACTCTGTCTCTGGTGAATCCTCTCACCCCCTGTACTTCTGGCCTACACCCCAGTTCTTCTACACACACACACACAAAAACTATATGAGTTCTATAAATGCGTATAAAGAGAAATGTACAAAGGATGTTATTGCCATAATCGTGAAAATGCAGAATATGAGTAATATAAACAATATTTATGAGTAATATAAACAAATTGTAATTTGTCGTCATAAGAGAAAACAGTAGTGTCATAAATGTAAATGAACTAGATCCATCCATGTATGGATACATGCATAAATTTATATCCACAGATAAATACCTAAAATAATATTAGCAGAATGTTGCCAGACTTGCAGATGTATTGATATCTATGTAAATTTTCAAAACAACATAACCTCATTTAATCTTCTTGGACGTGCACATGTAGTAAAAGCATGGAAAAACATGTCTGAGAATAAAATACACCTGAAAAAGATACAGACCAATTTTAGTATACTATTGGCGAGGAAGGAAAGGGATAAGGCATGGGCATGTGATTTCATTTCTTCTCTAACAGGAGGGAAACTGAAGGTAATTTGGCAAAATTCAAGAATTTGTAATTTCTGCAGTAACTTAACGTAATATTAGATTCTTTTCTGTGTTTAAAATATTTCAAAAATTCTTAAATTTAATATAAAAATAAATCCTCTTTTTATGTTTAGCTTGAATCCCAGCTAGGAAAAAAAGACCAACAATTTAAGGAACAAGAAAAGACTATGTCCATGTTGCAGCAAGATATAATATGTAAACAA
The DNA here is from genome assembly GCA_004024925.1 of Scalopus aquaticus. Taxonomy (NCBI): domain Eukaryota; kingdom Metazoa; phylum Chordata; class Mammalia; order Eulipotyphla; family Talpidae; genus Scalopus; species Scalopus aquaticus. The sequence continues at coordinate 13,759 of PVIJ01008164.1, forward strand.
CACCATCTTGAATCACTAGACAGACTCTTGACAGAAAGTAAAGCGGTAAATCATCCTTTTAAAAGTATTATTTAGAAGTTGACGAATATTTTATGTTTTTATGACATACCTTTAATTTTTATGACATACCTTTAAGTTTTTTTAACATAATGTTTTACCACTGCTGAAATATTTTGCACACACTATTCTACCAATCTATATGTCTTCAGGAAATGGAAAAGGAAAATATGAAGAAAGATGAAGCTTTGAAAATGTTACAGAACCAAGTATCTGAAGAAACAATCAAGGCTAGTATTCTAATTCTTCAACATTTAAATTATTTGATTGTTGATGATGTAGTTAGAAATTTGATAGTTGATAATGTAGTTATAGATTTTCTACTTTTTTTGCTTTAAAAAAGTTGTTTAGCATTAATGTATTTTTTTTATTTTAGCTACTGCTTATATTATCAGTAAGTAATTAACAAGAGGAAATAAAGGGAGATGAAACTACCACTTTTACTTCTTTTTACCTTTTCTAGTTCTGCTGTACTGTTAATTGGGGGAAAGAGGAAGTGAAGGGAAGTAAAAGCTACAAGCAGTCCAATTTCACTACTTTTTACCTTTTATAGTTCTGCTATAAGATTAACTAGTAGCTAAATCCAGAATTTCTAGGTACAATTCTGTGACTAGTATAGCTTCATGTTTAAAAGCATGGGCTTTGGGTTTCAGTTCTGATTTTAGAGTGTTTACTGATTGTAACCTTGACTACTTTATTTAAACTCTGAACTTTAATTTCTTCATCTATAAATAGGGCTAACAATATATATTCAATACTTTTGCATTTTTGTGTTAAACATGTCCAAATGTGTTGCTGCCTTTGTTCTTTCATATATGTCTTGAACTTAAAGGGTCTTTAAAAAGTCAGTATTATTCACATTTTGCCTAGTACTGATTTTAACCCATTTTGTGGCCATGTATACCCAAGTAATCACAATTATAAGTTTATCCATAACTTCCCTATGCTATTTTCCAAAGCTTAACAGTTATTGTCATGTCAGTTCATTTCCTTATATAAAAGTAACCTCTGGGCCTCCCTGGTGGTGTAACAGCACGGTGAAACTGTTGGCAGCTGCGGGATGTGTTCGATGCTGTTCAGGGGAGATTCCCACATGGCGCAGCAGACCTCTCCTGCCTCGCCCCTTGCTCCCTCAGCAGTGTATTTCAGTTGATGTGCCTGTTCTGCTCCCCACTCTGTCTCTGGTGAATCCTCTCACCGCCCCATACCTCTGGCCTGCACCCCAGCTTGTATGTCTAAATGAATAAATTTTAATAAATAAATAAAAATAACTTCTAAGATCATTGACAATTTAGAAATCACTGTTGTACAAAGTCTATAGGCATGAAATAATTTTATTAAATAAAATTCAGAGTACCACTTAACTTTTGCTTTTCAATAAATGACAGGACACATCTAGCCAGTCATCTGGTAAGTTATTTCCTTATGTTAATAAACACAAAACAAGGAAGAAATGAACAAAAGGTATATGAATTATGATGTTGAGTTTTATTCCCTTGGTACTTTTAATATGTTTTTGATTGTGGGGAGAGTCAAAATAGGGAATAAATACAAAAGTTCTTGTGACTCAAGTTGTACTAACATGTATGATATTTGTAGCAACAAAATGGAAATTTGAAATCTAATTCTCTTTTCCTAATTATGTCATTACCATCCTTCCTTTCCTGATTTTTACCATGTCCCTCTGTATGCCTCAATTTGTTCTTTGCATAAAAAAGTACTATTCCATCTGCAGGAGAGTTATAAGTTTAAAGTTGTATCACTTGTAAAAGTAATTAATGAAAACTATAAGATTGACAGGAAAATTCTGAATGTAACAAGAAATCAGTAAATTGAAGCAATTATGTTACCTGACATTAAACAAATTGAGAGAGGGCTTATTAGATTGAGAGATTTCACTTTTTTATTTTCTTTTGCTTTCATTTTCCACTATGGATTCCTTTCTTTTCCCCCAAAGAAAATCATAAAAGAATAAACTAAAAATAGCATAATACTAAAAATAGCATAGCTACTTTAGTTGAAGATAGCTAACCTAGAAGCTCTGCCTGGCTGACTGCAGACTGTACCCGTGAGGATGGGTTTCTTCGATTCAGCAGAGCAAATCTTTGTATTTTAGTTCATTCATTCATATATATTTATTCATATGTATATGAACATATATATTTGTAAGTGGTTTATATCCAATATATAACATATTTGTACGAGATAAACTCCATCTTTCTCTACACCCCCATGCACATGCACACTTGTGTGTGCACAGACCCAATCCTCCACCCCCACTCACATACATACTTTTTTCCCCCACATACTTACTTTTTTGCCAAACCATCTGAGAGAAGGTTGTAAATAATTTAATACTTTGCCCCAAAACTTGAATCTCCCGTGAATAGAGACTATCTCCAGAATGACTACATCACCTCTACCAGAGAAATTCAACATTAATGGCATCATTCAACACACAGTCCATACTGAAATTTTCCCAATTATTTAAAAATGTTATTTATAGGCTTGTGGCTTAAACATGTTCTCTGGACTGGCAGTATCAATATTTCCTGCGAACTTCTTTCACTTGTGGAGTATCTGCTTATGCCCCAGACCTATTAACAGAGCTGGAACTAAAGTGAAGCAAGGGGCTACTGTCAAAATTTAAGGAGCTATTTACTTTTAGGGTCATACAGGTGAAGGGTTGGCATCTGCATGACCCTAAAAATGAATGATTCCTTAAACTTTGAGCCATACTGACCCTCCTCTCTTCTCACCCTGTTCAGCTTTGGTCCTGTTACTGAATAAGAATCTGTATTTCAGTGAGGTATGTAGATGATTGTATGCCCATTAAAACTTTGAGAATACTGCTTAGTTGTTCCTTTTCTTTGCTCAATCTGGGATTCCTCAATTCATGCATTTCATTTAGCTCTTTAGATTTTCACAAACTCACCATCTCTTTTTATTGTTCATGACACTGAATCTTTTGAAAAATTTAGATCAGCTAGAACACCCCATGGGTTATACTGTATTTCTCCCATTCATTCCTTCAAATAAGGGAGCACTTAATGTCAGATTACCCCATTACTGCCATTGCCAATCTTGACCCCTTTTTTCACAGTGGTTGATGCCAGAGCTCACCATTGTTAAGGGCACGTTTCCTCCTTTGTAATTAAACAAAATGTGGAATAATTCTTTGAGGTCATGTGAGTATCCTGCTCCTAACCAATCTTGTAATTAGTGGTTTTAACAACTGGTGATGTTAAAATTCATCTAGTGATGAATCTTGCCTCAGTGGGATTGCTGGGTCATATTGTATTTCCGTTTTTAGTTTTTTAAAGTAAATCCAAATCACTTCCATAAAGGCTGTATCTGTTTCCATTCCTACCAGCAGTGTTTCCATTCCTACCTTTTTGTCCACATCATCTATAGCACTTGTTAGGGAACTTTTTTTTTTTTTAAAGATTTATTTATTTATACATACAAACTGGGGTACAGGCCAGAGGCATGGGGTGGCGAGAGGGTTCACCAGAGACAGAGTGGGGAGCAGATTGACAGAAATACACTGCTGAGGGGAGCAGCCGGTGAGGCAGGAGAGGTCTGCCGCGCCATGTGGGAATCTCCCAGGCCAGGCATCGAACTCGCATCACCACTGCTGACAGGTCCACAGTGCAGCGCTTAACCGCTGCGCCACCAGGGGAACTTTTTAATATGTGTCATTCTCATGGGTGGGAGATGATACCTCATTGTGGTTTTAAACCTGCCGCTCTCTTATTGAAAATAATGAACATTTTTCTAGCCATCTGTTGATCTTCTAGATGTCCTCTTTGGTGAATTGTCTGTTCAAATCTGCTGCCCATAATGTTTGTTTTTCTGTTGTTGAATTGTGTATGTTTTTTATGTATCTTGAATATTAACCCCTTGTTGGTTATATGTTGTATTATTTTCTCCCATTTAGTAGGATGTCTTTTTAATTTAAATTTTCTTTTGCAGTGTAAAGGTTTTTAATTTGTTTATTTTTGCTTTTATTTCCCTTGCCATTAGGTCTCCTGCCTTTTCCAAAATGTTTTCACTCATTCAAAACAGAAGCAGCTATTGCATAAGTTTTTTTTACTTAGATGACAAAAACATTTAAATTTTTTTAGTGATTTTGGCATTATTCACAATATTCACACCATAGTATCATTAGCGTGATGTACCATTTTGTACTCACTTTACTATTTTTCTTTATCAAGGTAGCTTAAGGAGCAGCCTTAAATACTGCTTACCTTTTGGAAAATGTTTTGGGGTCTTCAGCTTCTTCACAGTTGGCACCAATCTATTGTACCAGCTTTATCTTCCTAATACCAATCTCCTACAAATTCATACTCTCAATATCCTAAACTGTTGCCAACTTCTCCCCTTCCCCTTTCGTAGTGACTTGTCTCTGAATATTTCTACTACCTCTTACTGGAATGCCCTTTACTTGTTTCATATGTTCTTTATTCTTAAGAACTCCCATCTCAGGTTTCCACTTTGGTTCCCTAGCTTGTAGTAAAAAATTAGTTTTCTAAATAAATAAATCTTTTTTGATAATATGTCTTAAATTAGACCGTATATTCACTGTTTGAAGCAGAGGGGTAAAATTAAGAATAAATCTTTAAACTATTGAGCAACTGCTAAGCACTCATTAATACTAGCTGATTTTTCCTTTTCCTTTTTTTTTTTTTTCCTGCTTAGGTCAGACAGCTTGACTCAGCATTAGAAATTTGTAAGGAGGAACTTGCCTTGCATTTAAATCAATTGGAAGGAAATAAGGAAAAGTTTGAAAAACAGATGAAGAAGAAATCTGAAGAGGTAAACATTTCCTTTAAGGGTAGCATATTTTTCAAGTGATTTCGTTTTGAGATATTCTTTGTTTTCAAGATTTTTTTTTTAAGTACATCTTTATGTAGCTGGTGTAAAAAATCTTTTCAATAAAGTTTGAATTCCAGTTTCATGTTTCTTAAGAAACAGTCGTTGTTTCAATGCAACACAACAATATAGCACCTTAAAATCCTGGTTCTTTTATCTATTTTTAGGAAATCAGATGATTAAGCTATTAGTATCACAGGGCAATTTTAACATAAAATGAATAATACTTACAACGTTTTATATTTAGAGGTATAAAGTTCTTTAAGTTTTTCCCATTTTGTTTTTGTTCCTTTTCGAAACCTGAAAGATTGAGAATTAGGCTTAGAAATTCAGCTTCCTTTATTGAAATGAGCCCCACAGATACTATCAATAAATAGAAGACTTAGTTATTTTACTTATCTCTGTCGTTAGTATCTATCACTTTGCATTCAACATAGTAGAGACACACTAAATATTTTCTTATGATGATAATCTTAGTGAAGAACTCCATTATTTTTTTGTTGGAATTTATTATATGTATGTTTTTAAATCTTATATTCATGTTTAGAAATAGTATCTAGGGCCTCCTTGGTGGCGCAACAGATTAAGCACAGCGCTGTGGAGCTGTCCAAGGCTGCAGCCTGAGTTTGATGTCCTGCCGGGGAGATTCCCACATAGCACAGCAGACCTCTCCTGCCTTGCCTGCTGCTCCCCTCAGCAGTGTATTTCAGTTGATCTGCCTGTTCTGCTCCCCACTCTGTCTCTGGTGAACCCTCTCACCGCCCCACACTTCTGGCTTGCACCCCAGCTTATATGCAAAAATAAATAAATCTTTTTTAAAAAAAGTAAATAAAATAAAATTAACTATTAAAGAAAAAGAAAAAAGAAATAGTATCCAATAGGTCTTCACCAAAATTGACTTTAATTTGTCAGAAAAGTCAAACCAAAACAACAGCACCCTTTTATATCTTTAAAATGGGGGAAATTTTATACAGAGAGCTGCATACACATGTTATAGAAGAGTGGAGAAGCCAAACAGAGCATGCTGAGGCTATTCAAAAATTATCATCAGCAGGGCCTCCCTGGTGGCACAGGGGATTAAGTATCAGCACTATGAAGCTATTGGCAGCCACTGCAGTATGAGTTCGAGCCCAGCCAGGGAGCTTCCCACATGGCGCAGCAGACTTCTCCTGTCTTACCCCCTCCTGCTCTCCTCAGCAGTGTATTTTAGTCAGTCTGCCTGTTCTGCTTCCCACTCTGTCTCTGGTGAATCCTCTTACCACCCCCCTGCAACTTCTGGCCTGCACTCCAGTCTTGTATACATAAATAAATAAATCTTTAGAAAAAAAAATTATCATCAGCAGAGACCCACTACATCCTTTTGGGAAACAGAATATCAGGAAGAAATGATGTGACTGTAGTCCTTAAATAAGGCTGTCTTGTTGAGCTAGGGCCATAGAGAAAAAGTTTTTTTAGTAAAACTGGTAATATTGGACCCTCTTATTGACCAAATCTATCTGTTATTCAAAGGGTAATTTCCTGAAATGCATAGAACTGAGCAGGGTGAAGACAGACTAATTCTTTTTATTTTATTTTATTGTATTTTATTTATAACCTTTATTATGTATCCCCGTAGGTTTCCCACCACCAGTTCACCCGTGAACCATCACCATAGTCCCTTGTGCTATTTTCTCCCCTATTTTGGTCCCTCTTTCTCCCCCTCCCCTGCAGAATGAAAGGCGGGCTGGTTCTAAGAACAAAAATGTTGACCAGCACTCCAGACTTAAGTACATCATGTAATTATAGAATTTTAAATGTTAAATAAAATAAACCTTTTTCCTCTGGCTCTGTCTAGTTCCTTTCATATCCCTCCATGAAAATTAATAATTTGCAGAAGGATATATATTTCTATACTCCAATATATGGCAATTAAGCCCCCTAACTTATGGATATTTTGATGTTTGAAGATAGAAATGTTATATCTTTTACTTTGATTTTCTTTACAACATTATTTAAGCATTTATTCTATAACCCTTATTATACTCCAGCATAAATGGACTTGATGGAGATAGAATCTGGAGGCAGGCAGTGTCTGTAATAGAAGAATTTGTTGAGCTTTAGGCTTTGAGTTCTTAGTAAAAATATCAGAGGTTAAGCATTTACATCAAACTAACTTAGAATTATTTCCAAAACAGTTGGAAATATAAACCTAGGTTCATACCAACTTAGAAATCAAAAGTGGTAGTTAGGTATGTACAACCATATTAGAGAGTAAGTGAGTTAGAAATATTTGCAAGCCCTTTTATTGTTGTTAAATTATTACTTCAACTGCATGTGCATTGGCTTACTTTTTAAAAGGTAATTTTTTTTTTGTATTGTCTTTGTCCAGTTTTGGTATTAGAGTGATATTTTCTTCATAGAATGTATTTGGTAGTACTCCTTCCTTCTCGATTTTTTTGAAAGAGTTTGTGTAATATAGGGACTATTTCATTTTTGAACTTTTGGTAGAATTCGTTTGTGAAACCATCTGGTCCTGGGCTTTTGTTTTTGGGGAGGTTTTTAATTACTGTTTCAATTTCACTACTTGTGATTGGTCTGTTTAGGTGTTCTATATCTTCTTTGTCTAGTTTTGGGTGATTGTGTAGTTCTAGGAATTTGTCCATGTCCTCTAGGTTGTTATACTTGTTTCTGTATAGCTATTTATAGTAATGTCTGATTATTTTTTTTATTTTTGCTGTGTCCATTGTGATTTCTCCTTTTTATTTATGATCCTATTTATTTGTGTTTTCTCTCGTTTTTTCTTTGTAAGCCTGGCTAGTGGTTTGTCTATTTTGTTTATTTTTTTCAAAGAACCAGCTTTTGGTTTCGTTGATCTTCTGGATTGTTTTTTTTTATTTCCATTTTGTTTATTTCTGCTTTGATTTTTATTATTTCCTTTCTTAAACTGGCTTTTGGGTTTTTTTGTTGTTCATTTTCTAGTTCTTTGAGATGTGAGATTAAATTGTTTCTTTGGGTTGTTTCTTGTTTCTTGATGTGAGCTTGTAATGCTATATATTTTCCTCTTATTGCTTCTGCTGTGTCCCAGATGTTCTGGAAAGTTGTGTCCTCGTTGTCATTCAGTTCTAGATATTTTTTAATTTCTTCTTTGATCTCTTCATTGATCCGTTGGTTTTCCAGTAATGTGGGCTTCAGTCTCCATGAGGTAAGAGGGTTTCTTTTTTTCTTTTTATGGTTTATTTCCAGTTTGACTCCTTTATGATCAGAGAAGAAGGCTGGTACGATTTTGATCTTAGTGTATCTGTTGAGGTTTGTTTTGTGGCCTAATATGTGCTCGGTCCTGGAGTATGTTCCGTGTACACTTGAGAAAAATGTGTATTCAGTTTTTCGGGGGTGAAGTGATTTATAGATATCTGTTAATGCCATGTGGTCTAGGTCCTTATTTAGAGCTTTAATGTCCTTGGTTACTTTTTGTCTTCTTGATCTGTCCAATAGAGAAAGTGGGGTGTTGAAGTCTCCTACTATGTATGTATTTTCTTTAATGTCTGTTTTCAGGGATGATAATAATTGTCTGATATATTTTGGTGCTCCTTCATTTGGGAAGTGTATGTTGATGAGTGTTATATCCTCTTGTTTTATTGTCGCCTTTATCATGATGTAGTAACCAGCTTTGTCTTTTTTTACCTTCTTAAGTTTGAAGTGTATTTTACCTGATGTAAGTATAGCTGTTCCTGCCTTCTTTCTTGGTCTATTTGCTTGTAGGATTGTTTTCCATCCTTTAGCTATTAATCTCTGTTTATCTTTTGCAATTAAATGTGCTTCTTGTAGACAGCAGAAGGTTGGGTTCTGTTTTTTGATCCATCCTGCTAGTCTGTCTCTTTCAGTTGTTGTGTTTAGTCCATTTACATTTAGAGTTAATATTGATATGCTGTCATCCATACTTGTCTTTCTGTTTACCTTTAAAAGGTAATGCTTCACTTTTTAGTGTATATTGATAAGAAACAGGAAATCTACTTACCTTTCTTTTAGGTATTGGCTCATACACTTATTTAATTTTGACTTATTTGTCCTAAGAGAAAATCGTAATGTCTTACAGGAAAAAAAAAAAAAACTAGCAATATAACAGCAGACTTGTGAGGTTTCATAATATATAGGCTTGGTTTTAGAAAAATTTTATTTGAGTACTAGTTTATCCCTTCTGTTAATAATAGGTGATATTATAAAGATGTTTTGATATTTTAAGTCAGTGGATGTTTCCAAATCACACACTGGTTAACTAAATGGCCCAGAGCATATTGGTAGAAAGTTAGCCACTTGTAAAAACTACATGTTAATTATCCACCACAAGAACCTAATATTCCTCTGAGATTTTTGCCTTTGGCAAAAATACTTTTCCAGATGTTGAAATAAGTACATTTATATTTAAAATAATAGTGACTGTGGAATCCTAAGTTTTTTTGAAAATATTTTATCTCATGAAAATGTCTAATAGGTGGTAATGTGTTAATATAAAGGTATACTCTTAGTGTGATAGAAGAAAATAAACACAAAATAAATCTAAATAGTCTTTTCTGCATGAGGGATTTATTAAATCAAATAATTTATTTTATTGATAAATGTGTTTTTTCAAATGGACTTCGATTTTTGAGAAGTTGGCTTTCTATCAGTAACTTTTACCAGTGTATTTTATTTTTAAGTAATAATTGTGTTAGTGTTTTTTTCTTTGAATATACATTAATACTAGAAAAAGTTAATTGTAAAGTAGATTTTATAATATAGATTCTTCTTGACTATTATGAAATAATAAATCCTTGGGGCATCCCTGGTGACCTAGGGATTAAGTCTCAGCACTATCACCACTATGACCTGAATTCAATCCCTATCCAGGGAACTAGCCCACATGGCACAGCAGACCTTTCCTGTCTCACCGTCTGCTCCCCTTCATGTATTTCAATACATCCTCTTGGTTTCTGCTCTCTAAGCTATCTCTGGTGAATCCTCTCACATACAACCCATGCCCTGTACCTCTGACCTGCACCCCAATTCTATGCAAAAATAAATTTTAAAAAATTAAAAAAAAATCCTTTAGGAAAGCTATATTCTTTTAATATAATAACTTAGAGAATATAATGTATTTATTTACATTGTTTTTGTGAATTAATATTTATATTATAACTAACAGATGCTTTAATATTTTTTTTCAGCAAATTTTTTTTTTAAAGATTTATTTATTTATGCATACAAACTGGGGTACAGACCAGAGGCGTGGGGTGGTGAGAGTGTTCACCAGAGATAGAGTGGCGAGCAGAACAGGCAGATCTACCGAAACACACTGCTGAGGGGAGCAGCAGGCAAGACAGGAGAGGTCTGCTGCGCCATGTGGGAAGCTCCTGGCCGGGCATCCGTGATGCAGTGGCTCTGGATAGTTTCATGTGCTGCAACTTAACCCATTGCGCCACCAGGAAGGCCCCCTGAATGAATTTTTTAGATGGCACTGTCATTCCTCTACATGTTTTCTGGAGCTTGAATATTCAGGAGTGCTTTGCTAGGATATCATTTTACAAATAGCAGCAATATAGTAAATAACAAATTTGACTTTTTATTTGAAACATTGTAATGAGAATTGTGTGTATCTGTTAGGTATATTGTTTACAGAAGGAGCTAAAGATAAAAAGTCATAATCTTGAAGAGACAGCTGAGCAGAATGTTATCCTACAACATACCCTTCAGCAACAACAGCAGATGTTACAACAAGAGACAATTAGGAATGGAGAGCTAGAAGACATTCAAATTAAACTTGAAAAACAGGTATATATAATTGGTAAATGCTTTTACTTGTTTGACATTTTAAAAATTAATAATAGATTTTTTGTTAGTGAAATAAATTGCTATGTAACTTCAAAAATTTCTTACTGTAACAAATATTTTATATTAACTATGTAAAATAGTTCTGTTTCTGTGCAGTAGTAAATAGCAAATTTGACTTTTTAAGAATTGTGTGTATCTGTTAGGTATATTGTTTACAGAAGGAGCTGACCCTCTTCTCTAATGCCATGGGCACATTTTTGTCACTCTGTGTAATTCAGTTATAATTGAGATTTCTTCATTCAGCCTCTCCCCACTTCCTCGACCTGAATATGATGCATGTTTGAATCATCATACCTTTCAGTCTCTTCTGGATCAGAACATGTATGATAATCCCTAAAAAAATGTTAAAGCTATGCACTAAAGGAGAATTGCAGAGGAAACAACTTATTTCTAATTAATAAACTATTTATTCCAGTGAAAGAATCCTAGGAAATTTTATACTAAAATCTAATCTTTCCTCTTTTATTCACTACTAAAATTCGTCTGAATTTTTCAAGACAGATTTTTCTTATTTTTTTGTTTTTTCTTTTCAAACTTTACAGAAGTGTGTAAGTTAGAAAATAATTCCCTACAATTGCACTACACTTTACCTTTTTTCTCATTTATATTGCCTTTTATCTGTGTATTCTGAATCCAACCTCAGCCTCACCAGTGGAACAAAAGAATCTCTTCAGTACATCCAAATACATCAGGCAGGTTTTCTACATTTTATTTTATAAAGCCATTACTCCTGTGGCTTTCTATATTGCTTGGGACGCCTGCTGTGCAGCTTAATCCTGAAGCATTTCTTTATCTCATCTATATTTGATTTCCACTTCCTAAATCCCTTGTCACTGATTCCGTGTTTTACAGGATTGGTTATCATTATTGTTTCATCTGAAATAGTTTTCATTTCTGCAATGGTTTTATGGTTTTCTTCTGTTTTTTTTTCCTTTAGTCTACCAGTTCATTTTTTTTTAATTTGGTGATTTTATTTCTTCATGATCTTTATTTTACATTTTTGTGCTTTCTTTAACTTCCTTGAGGGAGTAAAGAAGTTTACATGTAAAAATTTCTTCAGTATATGAAGTAAATATTCCAAAATGTATTCTCTTTCTACCCTTCATTCATGGTCAAGTTTACCTAAGTTCAGATTATTATGCTTTAGATTTTTTTATGTGTGTGCCACTTAATCAAGCATAGAGTGGGTAGATTTTCCATGGTTCTCCTCCATTTTTATCCAGGTACTATCTTAATATTATTTTTGAATGTTGAGTTGGGGATGTGCATATTAATGAGTTATAATTTGTCATTAGCCAGAGATGAATTTTGAGATCATAGTCATGTAAATGTTCATTGAAACATGAAATAGCTGAGATTAATTAGGAAGAGTATATAGAATGAGTATAAGAAGATTGATTTGGACACATTTCAATAGGGATGCAGTACTTGAAGCCAAAGGAAGCATTTCATGAAGTAAGGAATAACAGTTGGTATTATAGAAGTGGCTGTAGTCAATGTCAAATAAAATGAGGGTTGAAAAATACCTATTGGAATTAAGAACATGAAGGTCATTGGTGATATAAACATAATATTTTTAGAACTGCAAGATTGCTATGGGAATGATAAATGTCTAAGTGAGAAATGATAAAATAGACATAGAAAACTGAGAATTTGGACTGTGAAAGGGGTAAGGAGAAAGGTGGTAGCTGGAGGGAGGTAGAGATATAAAGGAATGTTTTTTATTGTGGAAAGGTCTTGGATATGTTTAAATGCTAATATAAAGAAACTAGGAGAAAGAGACATTGAATATGTCTAACAGGAGAGAGTAGAGGTACTCTACTCTACATGAGGTTCCTGAGAAAGTGGATTGGAATTGAATCCAGAAACTTATGAAGCAATTTGACTTATACTTTATTAGCTTAGAGGGAAGAATGAATAGAAAGAAAGGTAAGTTATGTTATAAGTTGTAACAGTGCGAGTTGTAATGTTTGAGGGCAGATTGGAATCTAGGAATCTTTTGCTTAATGAACCAATATGTGCAGAAGAAAGGAGCATAATTTGACAAGAAAAGAAAGAACAGGACAAATGAGGATAATCAAAAGGGAAACATTTACCATTATTTTGTTCAATTCTTATGAGGCCTGTTTTAGTGTCGTTTAAGTAGGTATATGAATGAAGTATATTTATTACTAAAATTTATGTTTTGCTTTAATGTTTCTAAAACATTGCTTCCTAGTCTATAGTTTGATTTTTACAGTAGATCTTGTAACTGAATGATAGGCTAGGTTATATATTTACATAAATAGTTTTCTTCTAAAGATTACTGACTGTGACTAAATTTAAAATATGTGAAACTGCCTTATAAGGTATCAAAACTGGAACAAGAACTCCAAAAACAAAGGGAAATTTCAGCTGAAAAGTTGAGAAAAATGGAGGAGAAATGTGAAGCAGCTACACATGAAGCAGATTTGAAAAGACAAAAAGTTATTGAGCTTTCTGGTACTGCCAGGTAAAATGAATAATGTGAATTATTATTTAGCCCTATATTATTACCTCATTCCCTTTAATACCCCCATTCAACAATTCTTTTATCTAATCCGGACCCTAATCCAGAGATTGTATCATTGTCTCATTCCTTAATGCCCTCTCTTCTCATTTTAGCCAACTTAAATTCTAGATAATTACTAAACTTGCTCATTTTCATATACCACAGTACTTTATTTCTTTTACTTTATTATACACAGCATTAAAAATCCAACTCAGACTACTCCATGCTTGTATCTTTATAGAGGCCAGAGAAAAATATAGCCTTGTTTACCAATCTTAGTTTAAATTACCAACATTGGGCCTCCCTGGTGGTGCAGCGGGTTAGGTCACAGCACTATGAAGCTATCCAGAGCCACTGCATCATGGGTTCGATCCCCACCCAGGGAGCTTCCCACATGATGCAGCAGACCTCTCCTGTCTTGTTCACTGCCCCGTCAGTAATGTATTTCAGTGGCTCTGCCTGTTCTGCTCCCCTGTCTCTCGTGAATCCTGTCACCCCACCCCACCCCCACACTTCTGGCCTATATCCTCCTTAAGGTTTGGTTAGGCATCATCTTGGTATATGTAATGATAACCCTGAAACACCCAAAAGCTTTTTTATTTTGTTTTAAATTTTCAGTACTTGGTAGAGAGAAATTCTTCCCTTCTTTCTTTATGGACAACTATTCATTCTTTCCTGATGCTAAATAGATGAGGCATTATCAACTATAATATTTAAGGGTTTAAAAATGTTATTATACAAATAATCCAATACTAGATATTGTATAGTATTTGGTCCTCACATGAGGGTATGATTTATCTGGTGATTATTATTATTGCTTACCTTCTTTATTTTCTGTGTTGCAGATAATAGAAATTACTGATAAATAAGATACCTGTCCATGATCTCAAAATATGCAAAATTTACAAAAGTTAACTCTAGTTAGATTGAAAGGAATGCTAGCTTTCCTAACTATTACACTGGTCAACAAATTTTTACAAAAGTCATATCACTGAAATAAAATTAGTCATTTCCTATCAATTTGTATGTGCTCACCACGAGTATGACAGTCAAATTCTAATTTTGGCTCTAGTTTTTTTGTAATGTGCAATAAATAGATGTCTACATCACGAAATGCATGCCAATAGTAATAGGCCTACAGTTAATACCTGTAAAAAATCAAGTCATAGACTACTTTTTAGATTTCTTCGCTTGTCTCTTGTATAGCTGTTCAGGAGCATCTCTGGGGAGTGTCCAGCAGTAGTCAGCCAGCATTGTAGTGGACCATTTTCCCTGGTCTCTTTGTTCCATTGAGGCGATACCTTGCTGAAAATGTTCGCCATGTTCATCACTAACCATACCACAGTTTTCAGGGAAGAAATACAGATGGGAATGAAGGAAGTGGATCTTTAAAGACATATTGCAGCCAAATTTCTGATACTGCATCAGCATGTCTTCTACTAGTTCCTTGTAGTTTTCTGCCCTAACATTCCCAAGAAAGTTTGTAGACACTAAGCAGAAAGCATTCCATACTTGTTTCGCATCACCGTGTAGCAAGTTGTTGAACCAGTCATCTCAATACAAATGGAATGTTTGGGTAGACTTTTCTCGACTTCTTTTGCTTCGTTATTCCACCAGAAAGAGGAGGAACCAAGCAGAAATAACAGTCTTTTATGTGGTTGCTTGGCTCTCTCCAAACCATGGGGACTGCAAACGACATTGATGGTCTTTTGCCATTTAACCACTGTGAAAGCTGTGTTGTACATGTACCACAGCGTATATGCGGGGCCCAAGGCTTGTCTTGGTCACCAACCTTGCATCCGAAGTAAAGATGATAAGCCTTCTTCACTTGAGAAGCGAGACTTTTCTTTTGGTTGGCAAAAGTCACTTCCCCACAAATAGAGCAGAAATTGTCGACGCTATTAACACACTTTCGAAGCATTCCTGTTCTGTATTGTGCCTAAATGGATAAAATAATAACGGTTCTATGGAACAGTAGCTTCAACTGTCTCACACAAAGTCTGAAATATTTTCAATGCTCAACCTTTCCGACAGAGTTTCTATAGTGCACTGCTGATATCAGCTTACTTCAGCAGCTGCCTGGCAGTAGTATTGCACTGCATCAGAAAAGGATGCAGTCAACGCTGGATGATGTGTGCATGATGGTATTATGCAATGCAATGGAGTATTACATCATTCTAGACTGATTTAGGATGTTGTTGCAGGCCTACTGGGTAAATTTACACGGTTAAACATATAAAATCAATTATATGAAATATCTTCAAAACGGGAGCTAATAAAAATTTTCAGGGTTATATTCATGTTTGGCACACCAAGATTCTACAGATTAGGGCCTTTTTAAGTCAGTAATGATCTTACTGTTGACCAGTGTTATCAGAAGTACAGTTGTACTTAGTTGTATGTAATTGGTACAGAATTACAATATTTAATTGGAGCATTAAATTGCAGATTCTGACTAGACATTTTGCTAATACTTACATAACTTGCGGACTTTGTTTGGTCAGAGACATTTCAGTTGATTTTCAAGTTTCCAAATTATCATTTACTTATTTTATTTTTTTGTTTTTAATTAGGCAAGTAAAACTTGAAATGGATCAGTATAAAGAAGAACTGTCTAAAATGGAAAAAGAAATAATGCACCTAAAACGGGATGGAGAAAGTAAAGCGATGCATATTGATCAGTTAGACATGATCTTAGAACAGACAAAGACAGAACTGGATAAGAAAACAAGTAATGGTAAGCAACAGGTTAGCTCAGCTTAGCTGCTTGCATATTTGTATTTAAAGAAGGTAGAATAAAGTAGGAATTTGGAATGATGAGGCTGGAAGGGACAATAAGTATTTTGCCTCTTAACAAATGAGTAAATTGAATATTCTTAATTATAATTACATACAAAGTTTTAATAACAAATGATTTATATATGATCTATATAGTTCTAAAATTCACTGCTCTTCATAGTGAAGGAGTTTGAAAAGTTACAGCACCACACTGAAACTGAGCTAACAGAAGCCTTGCAGAAACGGGAAGCACTAGAGTCTGAACTACAGAATGCTCATGGAGAATTAAAAAGTACTTTAAGACAACTCCAAGAATTGAGAGATGTGCTACAGAAGGCCCAGTTATCATTAGAGGAAAAATACACTACTATAAAAGATCTCACAGCTGAACTTAGGTGAGTTTAAATACTAAGAAATATCACAATTACAGATATTTCCCCGTATTACTCTGAGGGTTTCGGTTATACAGTAAAGTTTGTTGTTGAATTCTAGATATCCAGGGTGTATAGGAAAGGTAACCCAATTGTCTCAATTTTTTAAAACTGTAATTTTTCCGGTGGTGGTGTAGAGGTTAAGTCTCAGCGCTACCACCTCCTTCCTTTGCTGTGGCTTAAGTTCAACCCCCAGCCAGGGAGCTAACCCACATGGCATAGCAGATCTCTTCTGTTTCACCCATTCCTCCCCTAGGCAGTATATTTCAGTAGATCTGCCTGTTCTGCTCCCCACTCTGTCTCTGGTGAATCCTCTCACCCCCGGCATCTCTGGCATACACCCCTGTTCTACGCAAAAATAAATAACATCTTTTAAAAATAATAATAATGGGATTTATTTTAAAAAACTTAAAAAACTGTAATATTCCCTACTGTTTGCTTTGATCTTTTTCCTTTTATAAATTGCAGAGAATGCAAGATGGAGATTGAAGACAAAAGGCAAGAACTTCTTGAAATGGACCAGGCACTTAAGGAGAGAAACTGGGAACTAAAGCAAAGAGCAGCTCAAGTTGGTTTTCCTAGTTATATTTTAATGAAGTTTTATTTTAAAATATGATCATACAGTGTTTTCAGAGCTCACCGATTTTTGATAAAATAGAAATTTCATAGCATAGTTGTTTAAAAATTAGAAATATATCATCATACTGTTTTTACAGCAAATAGGTTTTTGAGAATGAAGATTAGCTTAGTATCTGAACCTTTTTATCTTTTATAATTTTGTATATCAGATGAAAATGGGATTAAAGGAGTTATTGCCCACCTCATGTTAGTTGGAAGAAAAATATATTCAGACGGCTTTCTTTTGCAGTGTCTTTATTTTTTTTAGAGCAGTTTTAGTTCACAGCAAAATTGAGCATAAGGTACAGAGATTTCCCATCTATCCCCTGCACCCACAAATGCATACCCTTCCCCATATCTACATCTCTCACTAAAGTGATACATTTATTGCAATTGATGAACTTACATCATAAACACCAAAGCCCATAGTATACATTACCGTTCCTTCTTGGTGGTGTAATTTCTGTGGGTTTGGACAAATCTATAGTGACATTTATCCCTTGTTATGGTGTCATTCCAAGTATTTAACTGCTCTAAAAATCCTTTTGTTTTGCCTATTCGTCTCTCCCTGTCTTCCCCCAACCCTGGCAGCCACTGATCTTTTTATTGTCTATAGTTTTACCTTTTCCAGAATGTCATAGTTGGAATCATGCAGTGTATAGCTTTTTAGATTGGCTCCTTTCCTTTTTCAAATTTTATTGATTTTTCAGTTATTTACATAACTGAATGATCTTGGGAATACAACCTCACACCCCCATTGTGCACATGTTTCACTCACTGCCCACCAAAGGTCCACAGCCAGTACCTTATCATCTTCCCTCCCTTCTTCTCTGTGCCTTCCCCTGGTAACCAGTATATTTTTCATAGAGTCTAAGAATTCTTTTGTTATGTTTTGTCAGTTTGTTTTCTTTGGTTATTTATAGTCTACAAATGAGTAAAACCATCAGTAACTGTCTTTCATTTTCTGACTGATTCTCTTAGCATATTCACCTCAAGATCCATCTGTTTTGTCCCAAAAGTCACTATTTCATCTTCTTAAATACCTGAGTAGTAGTCCATAGAGTTTTATATTTGCAGCAGTCTCTCATATCTTGTGTTTACCATATCTCTAGATAGCATCTTTTTCCCTGGTGCCTGATTTAATCTGTTTTGTTCATTATGGCCCCAAAGTATAGAAAATCCACTGCTGATGTTGCCAGTAAAACTCTGTATCAAACGATTAACTGGAAAGAAATTAAAAGTGATTAAGGATTACAAATATGGGAAATCAGTGATAGTATTAGTGGTCAGTCAGATATCTTCAATGGACCATTCAACCATTGCTATAATCTTGAAGAACAAGAACAAAGTGATGGAAATTGTTAAAGAATCTTTTTGATTGAAAGCAATGAGACAAACAGAAAGTTGAGAAGTACCTATGTAAGATACGGTGAAACTTTTAATGAGCTAGCATCCTTCTCAGCACCTGATGATCATGACCAAAGCAAAAGTTTTATTTTCGTGGTGCTGAAAGAAAAAAACTGGACTCTACTATGGTGTAGAATTTATTGCTCACTCTGTTATGTTCACACAGCAACAAAATTGCTTCACAATGCATGTCTCAGAATGTATCCCTATCATTAAGCGCTGCATGACTGTATAAGAAAGCAGTGACTTGTGTAGTAATCTGCAAGCTGTTGTAATTACTTTTATTCTAGAATTTTTTTTGTCAGATCTTTTGTATTTTCTGCAAAGATAGTTTTATGTCTTCCTTTCCAGTCTATATCTTTTATTTCCTTTGCTAGTTGTACACCATTAGCTTCTAATACAGTTTTGAAAAGGATTAATGAAAGGAAATATCCTCGCCTTGTATTTCATCTTAGTGGGAAAGCTTTAAGTTCATCATATTGTATACTGATAGCAGCTAGTGTTTTGTAGATATTCTTTATCAAGGAAGTTCCCTCTAAACCTAGTTTACTAAGAGTTTTTGTCATGAATGAATGTTGGAGTTTGTCAAATGCTTTTTCCAGTACCTATTGATAAGATCTTGTTTTTTTTCTTCTCTATTCTGTTAGATTACATTAATTGATTTTCAAATGTAGCCTTCCATACCTAGAATAAATCCCATTTGTCACATATAATTCTTTTTGTACATTGTTGGAATTGATAATATTTTGTTGAAAATTTTTACTTCTAGGTCCATTTCTGTATATATTGGTG